>JZKD02S1674430.1:78103-88529 GCA_000966675.3 Picea glauca | reverse complement strand
GAGAGAGAGAGAGAGAGAGAGAGAGAGTTTTTCATGTGCCTAAGCTAATGCATGAACGAGTTTTGATATCGCGTGCCAAGATAGAAGTCTACCAAACATGCATCGGTCTGGGTTTTTGACAATTGCACCAGAAATCAAGAAGATGCATGTCCGAATCAAGAAAGGAATCATGAGGAAATATTCTTGAATGGTTAATGCCATCAACACAAGGGAACACAGAGCTGACAAAAGGGGAGTTGTTGAGGTAGTTAATTTCCTTTATTCTTGAAGGCTACATGGACTGCAATAAGATGCCAAAAGCATGCGAGGAAATTTTTTCAGTAGAATGAGTGGAGCAAAGAAGAAAGAGACAGATCTCTCGAGAAGAGAAAGATATAAAGGAAGAAATGACATCGGAAATAGAGTTAGATGGTTAGATGATGAAAGAGTGAGACCCTTTCATAGAATATTCAGTCATTCATAGTGTGTCGAGCTCACTCTGAGCCTTTGTAATGTTGTAATCAAGAATGATTTTAGGGGCTAAATTTCGCTCATGGAATAATTTTCCAAGGTTTTTCCAAAAAAATATTCTCTATTCTAAAAATGATTTTCCAAAATTCTATAGGATAAAATTACTTTACCTTAAAAATCGCCAAAATTTTATAAAAACTATATAAAATCCTTAGAAATTTGAATATTTTTACAAAAATATCGCCAAACATTTTATAGTTGGCATAAGAAGGAGGTATCCATCTCAGGAGGAAATTCAAGACTGTCTAACTACAAAAGAGCATGAGTTTTCCTTGTGAGAAACTCACGGGCTGAGAGTAAATTTGAAGAGATGGAAATATGACTATCTTTACGCTGATATGCATGAGATTTTCTTTCCTAAATTTCCTTGTTTGTTGTATGAATGGATGAAAAGGAAAACGGTTACCAATTCTATAGTATGGCCTTTAGAACCAATGGTTTAGGATCAAGCCACTCTTGAGAGATTGAAAGTGTTGGATAATAAGTGGACTTGGGCTATTGAATTTTGGTTTGCTCGAGTAAAAGAGGGATATGTTATTGAGTTTTATATGGAGTACACAGATTATTTCGGCGAGGCTAAAAGAAAGTTAACATAAGGTTGCAGAAAATGAATGTTAGAAGAGATTCCACTCTGGATAAAGTTTTTGTTCATGGAGAAATGGATGATATGCATGGAGCTTGATAGAATGGTTGAGTAAACTCCCCTAGCATTGGGTGGGGTTATAAGGACTGGGGAAAGTGAGAGAGGAAATGGTGTCGTTGAGGAGGATCCAAAAATTATTGAGATGAGATGAGGCAAGAAGAGTTGAGCTAAGAAGGAAAGTAGAGAAGAGATGTGGAAAATAGTTCTCTAGGGGTGTGTGATGAAGGGTCGAGCCTAGGATGAAGAGAAAAGAAACTGTTCCAGGTGGTAGTATAAAGAGTATGTTGTGCCAGAGAGGAGCATATATGAGGATATACCCACAAAGAGGCATGGTATTGAGGATAGGGTGTCTAGTGGGGATACCAACAAGAAACAACAATAGTGGTGGTAGTAGTAAGGGCCTAGGTGACAAATTACACACCCCTTGGCTATTGCAGATTGCCACAACGTTAGAGGAAGATGAATCACATAGCAGTGGTGCATTGATAAGAGAAACATATGGATCACAGAGCAGTGGTATATTTTTAGGAGAGGAAGGTGGTGCGTAGAGTAGTGTTGCACATATAGCAGAGGAAGATGGAGTCTCCCTTAGTGGTGGGGGATACGAATTAGAAATAATACATGGTATTGCATGGCTGCAAGTAGGAAACTCTCTGGGTCCCATCACACGAAATGTCAGAAGGAGATGGAATTACCCCCCCTTGAACCACCCCTCTTTAATGTTTGTAACTGAGAGGAAATAACAACAGATAGTGAAGCGATTCAAGTTGGAGAAGGAGTAGAAGAAGGAAGAAGAGAAGAGACGAGTGAAGAAGAAGGTGAAGTTAGTGCCACTTCACCTAGAAGAGTATCGGTAGTTAGAATTTTGACAACCAATAGTTAGAGTAGCGGAGTTTGTCGGAGAGGGACGTTGGAAAATTAGAATAGAACCCTGAGGCTACCCATGTTCCACGGAATGTGTATGCATGATGAAAAACAACATTGGTTCACATGAAAAGCAATATGGTCTGTGAAGAGGATCACAAATGAAGCAACATAGATTGCATAGTTGGAGACCATGTTTAAGGATAGAGCCTTGACGTGGTACATGAAGTACAGGGCCACTACGCCATTGGGATAGATGAGTTCCCTAACAAAGATTAAGAAACATATTCTTAGGGAATTCCATAAACCTAATCCAGAGTCTCAATGTATCATAGAGATAAAAGAGATCAAATAGAAGGAAGGCAAGACCGTGTGGGATTATGACCAACGATTTAATATTTTATTGGATAGGCCGACGTTCCAAATCCAGGACATGCAACATAGAGAGTGGTTTATTGTAGGGTTACTTCCCTATATACAAGTCCTTCTCATCCAGTAGAAGGTGACGACTCAAGAAGAGGAAATAGCAATTGCAATGCACCTAGAAGTTATGCTCGGAGGGGAAGAGACGTCGATAGGATTGGTGCAGGTGCAGTTGCAACTGGACAACCTGACAATGAAATTGCAAGAGATGGCCAATGTGAAGGTCATGTGTGAGAACATATGGTGTACCACCTATTGCTCAGAGGGGCATCGCAAGGAAGAATGCTATGCACTTCCAAATTATGTGGTGAGAGGCGTGTCGAGTCCATTTCCATCCGTACATATGGAATGGTGTGATATATGTAGACAATGGGGCCTTGTACCACCCTGCTACCCAACTTTGCATAAGTACCAAACGATGAATCATACTCCATTATGTCATTTTTGTAAATCCATGGGGCATGATATAAATAAATGTCCCTCACTCTCGCTGATGCAAGATAATACCCATGATGCATTATGAGTACAGGAAGAGTAGAAGGGTGGTGAGAACGATGATGTTGAAAGAGGCAAATACCAAGGTGCTCCTTGAGGTGGATATGGGCATGGTCGGGGCTGAGGATATGGTAGAGGGGGAGGTAGACTCCCCACTTGTTTCAATTGCGGATAAATTGGTCATGTATCAAGGTTTTGTACCAAAACGCACATGCTTTGTGAATACTACTATAGTCTCAAGCATGTCACCGAAGACAGTAGCGACTTGTTGAAAAGTGGGAAGAAAAGAATGCAAATTGTAACATGGTGCATATGAATCTACACAAGAATAAGAAGAAGAATAAGGAGGTTGATGTCCAGGTAGTAACTTGAGGAGAAAAGGAGATGTGAGGGTACTTTGAGCATGTTGAAGGCTTGGGTTAGAAGCCAAAGGGGAATATAAAGAAGGTAGCACAACCCCCCCAAATTTTGATCCTACCCAACAAAAAAATTTCTCGCTTGATGCGTAGAGAGCATTGGAAGAAGAAAGAGTGTGAGAGGAGCTGGAGCACATGACTCAAAGGTCACTTGAGGAGGCTTGGATTCAATAAGAAGTGCATAGGGTGATACAAAGGTCGTTGGAGGAAGCTCAAATTCATGAAGAGGTACAACGGGCGACACAAAGGTCGTTGGAAGAGGCTTGTGCCCATGATAAATTATAGTGTGCAACACAATGATCTTTGGAGGAAGCTCACATGCATGAAGAAATACAACACATGACACAACAATCATTAGAAGAAGATCACAAATAGAATGAGACATGATGCGCTGATTAAAAATCACATGAAGAGAAATGCCTGAAGGAATTGAAACATGCACAAAATCCTTGCATGACTTGGGTTGCAATGAAGATCCCGAAGACCAAGTAAGTTCTTCCTTGCATTGTTGTTTGTGGTTGTTGAATAATCCAAAGGATGCAAGTAAGTTAACACAAATGTTAGCTACTTGCATGAGGGAATAAGGAGTGGATACAACCATATCAACTCATTTACTAGAAATATATGTATGCTGGGTCAACAAGCAAAAGCGCATTGGATGAGAGTTTAAGATGATAATTGTATGGCTATGACATTGATGGCGTCATGTTGGATTTAGGTTCCGACGTGAATATTTTACCGAAGATATCTTGGGAGGTGATGGGTAAACCCAAATTGGTCGGGTCTCCCATCCAATTGCGGTTGGAAAATCAATATAATATCTACCCAATAGGTTGACTAGAGAAAATAGAAGTGAATATAGAAGAAGTCAAAACAAAGGTTGACTTTGAGGTAATAGAAATTATGGATGAATCTGATCTATATCTTGAATTACTTGGCATTGACAATAATGTAATGTTGAATTTAAAGAAGAGGTAGATATCATTTGAAATAGACACCTTGCGCATGATCACACCTTTGGATCCATATGAAGGATATCGATACAATGAGTCAATGGATGAGGATTCTCGAAGCTTGGTCATTGAAAATATATCTAAGATCATTGGGTATAAGGAGGATTGCATCAACTCCACCACAGATGGAGAATTAAATTGTAGAAGTGTAAATTCTTATGACATAGATTGTGAGGATTCCATGGATAGGTGGAAAAACAATCTCTATAAATTTTCCACTCACATATGCATGAGGATAACGAAAGCATTGCATTGGATCAGATATGAGCTATGTAGTGCCTCACGGTTTGATGGGACAGGGACGATAGAGACATTCCTCATATGGGTGGAGAAAATCGTCCCTGTGGAGAAGAAGCTTTAGGCCATGGATGCAGTGGTTCGAGGGACACCTGCATGGTTGTGAGCGATGCATCACCCAAATATTCATAGTCAGGAACATGTAGTTGATTTGGTAAAGGATCGGTTCCATCCCATCACTGATTTCGAACTAGGAAATCGATACAAGGGAACTGAGGATCCTCAGGAAAACATTTATTTTTGTGAACAACACTGAACGTCTAAGAATATCCCTCAAGCCTAATGGGTCCATTGATTTATCCACACTATGGACATAGTCTCTAGAAGTTGGTACATTTAGGAGGATCTCAGGAGGCACACAGTCGAGTGGACCCATGTGAGTTCCCAATTTTGTTTAACATTCATCTTCACAATCAAAGATTCGGCTCAAAGGGAGGTGCTCCACTGGATTAAATATTTTATTTTCCAGTGGCAATACATTGTTGTAAGATTGGTATTGATAATGTTGATGAATATGAACCTCACGACATCCAAATCAAAAAATCCAAAGGAGAGAACACACTAAAGGGTAAGGCGACAGAGATGGATGCACCAGACTATAATGGATCGATAAAAAATAAGAAACACAATATTGGCATTGAAGAAGCACCCAACGTGGTCAACATTAGAGATTATTGGGATAAGGAGAAAATTACTCAAGTTGTTGACCTCCTAAAGGAATATGAGGACTTATTTCCCGAAAGTTTTTCTAAAATGAAAGGCATTGCAGGATCGTTGGGAGCCATGAAGATTTAACTTAAACCAGATGCCAAACTGGTCAAGAGAAGGACTTATCGATTAAATCCCAAATATAAGGAGAATGTGTGCAAAGAATTGGATTAGAAGTTGGATGTTGGGATCATTGTCCCTATAGAGGATTTGGATTGGATTAATCCTATGGTTTTGCAACCCAAGACTATTGGGGATATTCAAATCTATGTATATATGAGGAGTCTCAACACAACATGCATCCACGACCCTTTCCCGACACCCTTCACAGATGAGGTGCTAGAAAATGTTGGTGGTCGGGAAGCCTACTCTTTCACAAATGGCTTCTCAAGGTATCATCAGGTTTAGATCGCAGAGGAGGACTAGGATAAAACTACCTTTGTGGAAAAATGGGGGTCCTTTGCTTACACAATAATGCCCTTTGGCTTGAAGAATGCCCTTGCAATATTTTCCCAGATAGTGTTCGCAACCTTCAAGGAATTCATCCACAAGTTTCTTGAATTTTACTTGGACGATTGGACAATGTTGAGTTTGTTGAATGAGCACATGTAATATCTTCGACTGATACTGGATCGATGCTGCCAACTATAGATATCCTTGAATGCGAAGAAATACATTTTATATACATCTTTTAACACATTGTTGGGCCATGTCATGTGCAAAGATGGATTGTTGGTGGATAAAGCTAAGATTGCTTCCATCTTGGATATGGTGGCCCCAACTTTGATCCAGTTGATGCATGCCACATTGGGTCATACAGGATATTACCGATGGTTCATTTAGAATTATGCCCATATTGCTACCCCATTGGAAAATATGTTGTGCAAAGATACTAAGTACGAGTGGACACGATAATTCCAACAATCCTTGAATACCCTAAAAGAAAAACTGGTTATGGCACCAATTCTAGTTTTTCTTGATTGGTCGAAACTATTTCATGTCCACGTAGATGCTTCATCCATTGCACTGGGCACAGTTCTTGTGCATCCAGGAGATGGAAACATTGACCATTTGGCATATTTTTCTAGTTGCAAGTTGTCCGATGCCGAAAATAAGTATACAACAACCAAGCATGAGGGCCTTTCCATGGTATATGCCTTACAAAAATTTCTCCACTACTTGCTGGGGTCCGCTTTCAAATTCTTCACTGACCACTCCATGCTCAAGTATTTGGTCAATAATTCAGTGTTGGGAAGACAAATCTACCATTGGTTGCTGCTCTTTCAGGAGTTTAATAATTGGTGGTTAAATCGCGGAAGTATAATGTTGGACCCGATCATCTATCGTGGATCGAGACCGGGGAAGCTACTAAGAGCCTCGATGATGAACTCCCCGATGTGAAACTCTTCCGATTCAAATACTTTCCTGATCAATTGGACAAAATTACATAAATTATCATGACTGACCAGGATCCCACATGGTATACCCTGGTGCAACGTGATCAACTGGTGACCCGTAGTGTCTGTTATCAATTGATTTCTGAACAATTGTATAAGTTGGGCACAGATGGAATCCTGTGTCGATGTACAAGGGAGCATGAATGGAATTCCATCTTGTATGAAGCACATGAAGGTATTTCTAGAGGCCACAATGCTGACAATGCTACCGCGTGCAAGGTTTTGTGCACAGGGCTTTGGTGGCCCTCCCTCTTTGTAGATTCCAATGACTACTGCAAATGCTATGACATATGTCAACAGATTGGAAAGACCTGCAGGAAAGATGGGATTCCCTTGTTTCCTATCACTGTGCTAGAGCCATTCGAAAAATGGGAAATAAATTTTGTGGGTCCCATCAATCCCCCCACGTGTCACATAGGGGTGTGTTGCATTATTACAATGAATGAATACCTGACTAAATGGGTCGAAGCCACACTAGTAAAAAAATGTACAGCAAAAACAATAACATGCTTCATTTTTTAGAATGTCGTCACCAGATTCGACTGTTCAAGGGTGTTGATGAGCGACCATGGGTCACATTTTCAAAACGAGACCATTTAAAACCTCACTCAATTTTTCATGATACATCACCACAAGAGAAATCCATATCACCCTCAAGCTAATGGTACGATTGAAGCTTTTAATAAAAGTTTAGAGCATGCTTTAACCAAATTTTGCAATGTGTAGCGTGACTACTAGGATCAATAGATCCTAGAAGTATTATGGGATTATCGAACAATGTGCAAAAGGTTGACAAAGCACACACCGTTCATATTGTTCTATGGAAAATAAGTGATCATGTCGCTAGAATTTGTTGTTCATATCATCCGGATCACCCTTATAACCCAGATGATAGATAACCAATCCCTTCATCACAGGTTAGATGAGCTCATGGAACTAGAGGAGCATTGAATGATGGCAAGATTCAATAGGATGTACAACAGATAGAATATCTTATAGTCGACATAATTTACCTTTTTGACAGCCCAAAATCCACATCAATCACACAGGTGGACTCAATAACTTGATAGTTTTTGTAGATTTCCCATATTTCCAATTTAGGTCATTGATTTACGATAAGTACAAGGTCTTCGCCTTACCTATGAGATTCATGTAGGCCTCAGAGGATTTTCTCAGCAATTCATTTCATTAAAAGGGAAAGCAATCCAATTTGGGTATTTTTCACATGCCAAAGGTACACAATTTGTTATTCCATTACAATACCTGATAAGCATCACCAATACAACAGATCAGATAATTCATCTCCCCATGTATCATGCTTCGCCGCCACTTTCTACTTATTCTCCAAGCGAGCCCCCCCGTATGATCTCTCTTTCACCCCAACTTACCATTTCCTCCATTCCCCACTCTCTATATACCAAACCCCCTTATGCTCTCGATGGAGTAATTCTCCATGCCCCACTACCACCCACCCCCGCCTGTGACTTCCTCCATCATTCAGTTGGTAATTCCCCTTATTCACCCTGTTGTATCAAATTTTCTCATCTCTCTTTCCAACTTCCCCTTCATGGCATGGCTTAGCACATTTCCCATACTATGTTATTTCCAGTTTGGTCAAGCATATCAACAAAATACACTTCAGTTTTTACAAATATTGCTAGTATGTTACCAACTGCTTGGTAGAGGTCCTTCCTCCTTATTTCCTAGCAAGAATCAACTTAGTGCCACACAGTTTCCTGAACTGTGTTTCATATTCATGGCTGTTCACTGGATATCTTAGCTCAAAGTTGGTTGAACAATCACCATGCATCATCACCTTTGTTGATAGGAAGAGACCCTACTCTTTGGTTCGCCATAATCCCTACTCTCATCTATCGCCATGGATTCCCCCCTCCAGTAGAAGAAATCCCAAGGCAATCCAATTCATCCAGATTAGTTGTTGGGTTCCTCACTATCTCCTATTGCCATGGATCCTCAACCCTCTAGTAGTAGAAAGGTCGAGGCTACTAGCTCGGTCTGTTCCTCCCACGACAAAAATACAAGAAGAGAATGATGCTCTCTCTTGGTGGAGCCTAACTTCTCTTCAGTAGTTGGTGTTTGATGGTGGGATTTAAACATATCCCTCATTCACCTCCATAGACACCAATGAAGGTTCTGGGTTGAGCACTTGGCCACATGCACTCCAACTCCATATTTCCCCATGGGGCCTGCATGACTCATTCTAGGACTTGGTTCAGGTTGCAACTATAGCCCGAATAAATGATTTTCTCTTACTCAGGCCCGACCAAAACCATAGCTTTTTTTGAAGACCAATGATTTTATCCTACTCAGGCTTGACCAAAATCATAACTTGTTTTGAAGACTGATGATTTTCTCTTACAAAAACTTTCCACCTTGATCGCATGGAGAAATTGGCTCGAGGACAAGCCAAGTAATAGTCGTGGGGGCCTGTTGGCACTCAAATTTTTGGGTTCATTTCGAGTGCACGCATAAACAAATTTGTGCACGCTCATTCCGAGTTTTGCATGTGCCTAAGATAATGCACGAAGAATGACAAGAAGTGCATGCCGAATCGAGTTTTGATATTTTTCACCAAGGTTGAAGTCTACCAAGCACACATTGGTCTTAGTTTTTGATAGTTGTGCCAAAAATCAAGAAGATGCATGCTAGAATCAAGAAAGGAATCATCGATAAATGTTCTCCAATGATTAATACCAATAACACAAGGGAACATGGAGATGAAAAAAGGTGAGATGGCGAGGTAGTTAAGATTTCCCTGATTCCTAAAGGCTATGTGGACTGCAGGCAGGTGCTAGAAGCGTGCAAGATGGGTTTTTCAATAGAGCGAGTGGAGTAGAGAAAAAAGAGACAGAGCTCCCGAGTAGAGAAAGATATAAAAGGAAGCAACGACATAAGAAATAGAGTTATATGGTTAGATGATGAAAGAGTGAGACCTTTGCATAGAATATTCAGTCAGTCATAGTGTATCGAGCTCACTTTGAGCCTTTGTGATGTTGTAATGCTTCTGAATATATATATGGGTTCGTCATATGTCTGAGATCTAAGAGGATGCACATTGTGTAGTGTGTTGTATTTATGAGGAGTTATCTAAACATGATACAAAGACCCATTTCTATTTAATACAGTCTGCTTAATGTATACTGTGTGTTATGGAATGAACAAAATAATAAATATGTGACAATTATGATCTATTGTGTGTCTATCATGTGCTCTTTGGATATGTGTGTGTATTGTTTTACTTATTGGCACAGTAAGTTGTTGGATATGGAATGTATGAATGCCGTCCTAGATGGATCTTTCTTTTCTTAATCCTTCATCCCTGACACAACACCTTATGGTCTTTGTGATCCCCTCTGCATCTCGGGTGGGACCTTCCTTGACCTTGGTTGAGGATTGATGTGGCGATGCTATAGGGTTTTTTTTGGTCAACTCTGGATGAAACCTGGGTCTAAAGTCCCCAACGTTAAGAAGGACGTAGGCAAGCGTGAAATAAAATTCCAACATTGAGCGAGATAGAGGGAGTAGGATATAGATTGAGGCCCGGTAGATCTAGGAGAGAGAGAGAGAGAGAGAGAGAGA
>JZKD02S1674430.1:65555-76878 GCA_000966675.3 Picea glauca | reverse complement strand
CTCTGTCTTATTTATGGAAAGACAAAGATGTGGGATGTGTTTTGTGAAGATATGGGTTTGGACAGTAGTGTTGAATTGGCATTAGTCAACTTGGATCTTAATGTACCAATGCTAGAGTCAATCACTTTTGATGATGGAGATCCTCTGGAGGGGTCATCCTCCATGCCAACAAACACACATATTGCATTATATAGAGGAGGAGGAGGATGGAGGAGAGGCGTGTGGTAGTGATGCTGATCTTGATGATTATGACATGGATGACTACTCACAATCTCCACTCATGAGGTATGCTATTCTTCCATCTACAATTCTACTATCTACCCTATGGTTATTTTGTGTTTTCCATTGGTATTCTCACCTATAGTATCACTGAGCATTTTGATTTTGATGATTTATTGAGATTGATAATGCTGCAACTTATGGTTCTAATCTCTTGTGTGTTAAGTGATTGTCATTTGATCATCATTGATGTTACAATGTATAATGAATCATGATTTATCATTTATGTTACATGTTTAAAGTTTCGTATCATGTAAATCTTCTAGTTTCTAACAAAATATGAATTTTTATGTCTAAATTTCATTTTGTATGTGTAATTTTCAAATTTTTTTCATATATATATAAACTTGTCACCATGTCTTGTTTTCTGAGTTGAAATTTCAAATGTGTCATCGTGTAAGATGATTTAAGGAATGAGATGGGGAGACTTCCGAGACAACATATCTAGTTTCACTTTCATCTCCTCTACCTATATTTTTGTTCCATCATGTCCCTCCTTAACTCAAATATGAGACTCAATAGTGCTATGATAACTGGGTAGTGAGACTTGTGCTATCAGTTATGGGGGGCTTGGAATACACCTGATGAGTCAAAGATCCTTAGTCTACTCCCATGAGAGTAGGGCCAATACAAATGACAAAAGAAGGGGCCGAGGATGAAGGCATAGAGGTGGCTAAAGAGCCTTCCTGTTGATCTTCCTCATTGCTTTGACGGTCCTTGCAATCCATCCGCTGGGTTTGAGCTCTGGCTTGGTGCTTCTATTTGTTGCTCGAGGCCATAAAACTCATGATCGTCTTCACTGTCTGTAAGCATTGTATGTCCACATCTGCCTCTAAGATGAGGAAATAAGCCACTATCTCTGTGGACCCGTCCTCATTTGCGAGGCATTTTGAAGAATGAGAAAAACACAAAAAGGCAGAGAAGGATGGGAAAATATGAGAGCAAAGTGGGAAAATTTATCCCAGTGAAAGGGTATCGACCCTTGCTCTGCTGAGTGCTTCCTAGTTTCATGATAAACATACTGAGATAGAGGGCACGTATAATCCTTCCATGTCTATCAGAGCCAACCACATTTTCAACCCGGGTATGATAACAGACTTCTCACTATGTTATTTGTTTTATTTTCTATAAGAATTAATCTCGAAAGCCATATCAAGAGTCTCGGGCCTTTGAAAGACAAGGTTTCCACTGTTACGACTTTCTGAAAGCCGTATCAGAAGTCTTGAGCCTTTTAAAGACAAGGTTTCCACTTCTGCGACTTTCCAAGTTTTAACTAGTTATTGCCTGAGAAGTCAGCTAGGATCTTATTCAACATTCTTTCACTCCGGTGCAAAGAACTAGAATTAAATGCCCTACTTTTCTGTGCAGTAATAGTTATTACTTTCATCATGGATAGATCAGTTTTTTTTTCGAGATATTCAAAATGCTGAAGAAGAAATCACTTCAAGAAGAACTTCTACAAGCAGTCTAAACTCTATGTTTGCAGACAACAATGTTCACAGTCTAAATCATGCAAGTATTGAAGCCATTGAGTCTCAACCATAGGCTGCGTGGAAACTACCCGCCATCTCCCCAAACCAAGTCTATAATGACTTAAGTATGTTTCACCTTCATGCTGTGTCCAAAGTAATTGTTAAAGAATCAATTAGCCACATACATCAAAATAGTGATGTTAGCCACACCATTTCTTTGATCAATGTTAAAGAAATCCAAGTTGAAGCAAAGAAACAAAAAACAAACTATCTACATTTTGGCTACATACATATTGGAATCAATCCTTTAGTACACAAAGGAATAAATTCTTATGTTTTGTGTACTGTCTGAGATATGACACATAATAAGTTCTCTGATTCCTTAATAGGAGGCAATGTCGCTCCTTTATCCAATGGCCCTGTATATTTTGACTGTTTTCCAAACTTGTCTATATATACCTTTGATGAAAACCTTGCAGATATTCTTAAACTCCAGATTCGTACCACTGGATTTGATATGTGGCAAACCAGGACAAACATTTCCATCCAAACCAGAGGATGTTTTAGGCATACAAATACTCTGTATCCTGCAGTAATGAATGCTCCCAGTCAGACATCTAAATCTAGTACTTTGGTTATTACTGACCCTCTAAATAAAAAAATGGAACACCAGACTATTAAATGGGAAAATCTCTCCTTTCCTGCAAATTAGATCATTGATACTCCTTGAGTTCCAGTACCATGATCTATAACCTTTGCAAACATCCAAGAATCCTCTTCCTCTACAATCATCTCTTTCCCTACTCCTCAACATTCATACCTCAAAGATGATCTCCCTTCTGTTTCTTCTGTATCAATTCCATCCTTATGTTTGCATCCTTCGCTCCAACCCCTTGCTTCCTCATTAGGACAAGTACCTTACTTTGTTCATTGTTTAGATTGTGCTAAATTAGTAACACTCTCAACACTACCCACTCACACAGAGAATGAACAAATCCATCTTGAACATAGACATCATAATCCTAGGACAAATCTTCTTCCTACAAGCTCTACAACAAAAGAACCTTGTCCCCATCCATAATGTTCTGATTTTCCTTTTCCACATGAACCTCACATTCTTGTTATAACATAATCTTATCCTCTTAATATCTCTCAAAGATATGTTGTGAAAAATATCCCAAATGACATCAAAAGACCAGCGGTACCGGAAATAAGAAAGTTCCCTGCATTAATGAATGGGTGCCAAAAACATTTGGTAAAAGAAGAATGGATGAAAGGTGTGTTGAATTGGGATCTGTTTTCCCATCCTGATGCAGAAAGATTCTCCAAATCTATCTCAAACAAATAAAAATTGGCCTTATCAACAAATTGGCAAGAATATATGACCAAGAAAAATGTTTGGATTTCATTTTATGAATGGAAAACCCAACAACAAATTCTTGCTACCTTTCACAAAAGGTCAATGACCTTAAAGTCTTCTTGTAAACCCACTTTGCGCCCTCTCCCAGCCACTTTGATTTATTGCCCTGTACAAACTATTTCCATCTCTGATTTAGGAAGAGAAATTGGAAATCTTAAGAAACAAATCAAGGCACAAACAAAGCAAGAAGGTCAAGGTACATGACATGAAAACAAGGCCGGGAGAATTATCCGCATTCATCATCAAAAGTTCCATGTCCTCTTAGATGTCAAGATCAAAGGGAAATTATTCAAACTTAATACTTTGTTAGACACGGGATCTGACCTCAATCTTTTGAATAAAGATATCATTCCTATCCAATTTTGGCATAAAACACAAATGAGTGCTATTGGATTAGGAAATGTGCCAACACAGATCTCCTATGAAGTCCCTGAGGAAATTCTATGTTTCAAACATCATTGCTTATCTTTGAAATTTCTACTTACAAACATTTCGGTAGCCTTTATTCTCGGAACTCCCTTTTTTGCTGACGTTGAACCTCATGGTTCTACAAAATTGTCAAATGGAACCTCTGGTTATTTTATCAACATTCCTTCCCCAACAAAAGGATCAAAAATCTCTGTTAAACTTCCTTTTGTATCTTCTCCTAGGATTTCTTCTCTGGTTTACACAGTCCAGAGTAAGACATTCAAGATAGAAGAATTGAAAAACAAGAAGTCTGAGTTAAGGATTATTGATCAACTTAACCAAAGTCAAATACAACAAAAGATTCCAAAGCTGAAGCAAGAATTTGAAGATCAAATATGCTCAGAAAATCCAACTTCTTTCTGGCATCAGAAAAAACATGAAGTCACACTTCCATATAAAGATGCCTATGAAGGAAAACCTTGCAAAAGTAGAGCTATCCCAATGAATGTTGAATATCAAAGGCTATGTTCAGAAGCAATCAGAAGATTACTTCACAAAGGACTTATCAGAGAATCCATTAGTCCATGGAATTGCTATGGATTCTATGTTAATAAACATTCTGAACAACTCAGAGGAATCCCCAGATTAGTGGTAAATTATAAACCACTAAATAAAGTATTGGTTGATTATACCTATCCTATTCCAAACAAAACAAGTTTGGTAACAAGGATTGTTGGAACAAAGATTTTTTTCTAAATTTGACCTAAAATCAGGATTCTGCCAAGTAGCAGTAAAAGAAGAAGACAAATTCAAAACAACTTTCAGTGTTCCGGCAGAACATTATGAATGGAATGTCATGCCCTTTGGCTTGAAAAATGCCCCAAAAAAATTCCAAAGAGTCATGGATGACACTCTGAAACCTTATTTCGATTGGCTTATTGTTATATTGACGACATACTTGTATTTTCTTCCTCTATTGAACAACATTTCAAACATCTTAAGAAATTCATACAAGTGGTATAAGAGCCAACCACATTTTCAACCCGGGTATGATAATAGACTTCTCACTCTGTTATTTGTTTTATTTTCTATAAGAATTAATATTGAAAGCCGTATCAAGAGTCTCGGGCCTTTGAAAGACAAGGTTTCCACTCTTGCGACTTTTTGAAATCTGTATCAGAAGTCTCGGGCCTTTGAAAGACAAGGTTTCCACTTCTGAGACTTTCCAAGTTTTAACTAGTTATTGCTTGAGTAGTCGGCCAGGAGTTTATTCAACATTCTTTCACTCTGGTGTAAAGAACTAGAATTAAACGCCCTGCTTTTATGTGCAGTAATAGTTATTACTTTCATCATGGATAGATTAGTGTCTATTCGAGATATTCAAAATGTTGAAGAAGAAAGCACTTTAGGAAGAACTTCTACAAGTAGTATAAGCTCTATGTTTGCAGACAACAATGTTCATAGTCTAAATCATGCAAGTATTGAAGCCATTGAGTCTCAACCACAGGTTGCGTGGAAACTATCGACCATCTCCCCAAACCAAGTCTATAATGACTTAAGTATGTTTCACCTTCGTGTTGTGTCTAGAGTCATTGTTAAAGAATCAGTTAGCCACATACAACAAAATAGTGATGTTAGCCAAACCATTTCTTTGATCAATGTTAAAGAAATCCAAGCTGAAGCAAAGAAACAAAAAACAAACTATCTACATTTTGGCTGCATACATATTGGAATCAATCCTTTAGTACACAAAGGAATATATGCTTATGTTCTGTGTACTGTCCGAGATATGACACATAATAAGTTCTCTGATTCCTTAATAGGAGGCATTGTTTCTCCTTTATCCAATGGCCCTATGTATTTTGATTGTTTTCCAAACTTCTCTGTATATACCTTTGATGAAAACCTTGTAGATATTCTTAAACTCCAGATTCGTACCATTGGATTTGATATGTGCCAAACCAAAACAAACATTTCCATCCAAACCAGAGGATGTTTTAGGCATACAAATACTCTGTATCCTGCAGTAATGAATGCTCCCAGTCAGACATCTAAATCTAGTACTCTGGTTATTACTGACCCTCTAAATCAAAAAATGGAACACCAGACTATTAAATGGGAAAATCTCTCCTTTCCCGCAAATTGGATCATTGATACTCCTCGAGTTCCAGTACCACGATCTATAACCTATGCAAGCATCCAAGAATCCTCTTCCTCTACAATCATCTCTTTCCCTACTCCTCAACGTTCATACCTCAAAGATGATCGCCCTTCTGTTTCTTCTGTATCAACTCCATCCTTATGTTTGCATCCTTCGCTCCAACCGCTTTCTTCCTCATTAGGACAAGTACCTTACTCTATTCATTATTTAGATTGTGCTAAATTAGTAACACTCTCAACACTACCCACTCACACAGAGAATGAACAAATCCATTTTGAACATAGACATCATAATCCTAGGACAAATCTTCTTCCTACAAGCTCTACAACAAAAGAACCTTGTCCCCATCCACAATGTTCTGATTTTCCTTTTCCACATGAACCTCACATTCTTGTTATAACATAATCTTATCCTCTTAATATATCTCAAAGATATGTTGTGAAAAATATCCCAAATGACATCAAAAGACCAGCGGTACTAGAAATAAAAAATTTTCTTGCATTAATGAATGGGTGCCAGAAACATTTGGTAAAAGAAGAATGGATGAAAGGTATGTTGAATTGGGATCTGTTTTCCCATCCTGATGCAGAAAGATTCTCCAAATCTATCTCAGACAAAGAAAAATTGGCCTTATCAACAAATTGGCAAGAATATATGACCAAGAACAATGTTTGGATTTCATTTTATGAATGGAAAACCCAACAACAAATTCTTGCTACCTTTCACAAAAGGTCAACGGCCCTAAAGTATTCTTGTAAACCCGCTTTGCGCCCTCTCCCAACCACTTTGATTTCTTTCCCTGTACAGACTATTTCCATCTCCAATTTAGGAAGAGAAATTGAAAAAAAATCAAGGCACAAACAAAGAAAGAAGGTCAGGGTACAGGACATGAAAACAAGGCCGAGAGAATTCTCCCCATTCATCATCAAAAGTTCCATGTCCTCTTAGATGTCAAGATCAAAGGGAAATTATTCAAACTCAATACTTTGTTAGACATGGGATCTGACCTCAATCTTTTGAATAAAGATATCATTCCTTTCCAATTTTGGCATAAAACACAAATGAGTGCTATTGGATTAGGAAATGTGCCAACACAGATCTCCTATGAAGTCCCTTAGGTAGTTCTATGTTTCAAACTTCATTGCTTATCTTTGAAATTTCTGCTTACAAACATTCTGGTAGCCTGTATTCTCAGAACTCCCTTTTTTTTTGCTGTTGAACCTCATGGTTCTACAAAATTGTCAAATGGAACTTCTGGTTATTTTGTTAGCAATCCTTCACCAACAAAAGGATAAAAAATCTCTGTTAAACTTCCTTTTGTATCTTCTCCTAGGATTTCTTCTCTGGTTTACACAGTCCAGAGTAAGACACTCAAGATAGAAGAATTGAAAAACAAGCAGTCCGAGTTAAGGATTATTGATCATCTTAACCAAAGTCAAATACAATAAAAGATTTTAAAGCTGAAGCAAGAATTTGAAGATCAAATATGCTCAGAAAATCCAACTGCTTTCTCGCATCAGAAAAAACATGAAGTCACACTTCCATATAAATATGCCTATGAAGGAAAACCTTGGAAAAGCAGAGCTATCCCAATGAATGTTGAATATCAAAGGCTATGTTCAGAAGAAATCAAAATCTTACTTCGCAAAGGACTTATTAGAGAATCCATTAGTCCATGGAATTGCTATGGATTCTATGTTAATAAACATTCTGAACAACTCAGAGGAATCCCCATATTAGTGGTAAATTATAAACCACTAAATAAAGTATTGGATGATGATACCTATCCTATTCCAAACAAAACAAGTTTGGTAACAAGGATTGCTGGCGCAAAGAGTTTTTCTAAATTTGACCTAAAATCAGGATCCTGGCAAGTAGCAGTAAAAGAAGAAGACAAATTCAAAACAACTTTCAGTGTTTCGACAGGACATTATGAATGGAATGTCATGCCCTTTGGTTTGAAAAATGCCCCAGCAAAATTCCAAATATTCATGGATACACTCTGAAACCTTATTTCGATTGGCTTATTGTTTATATTGACGACATACTTGTATTTTCTTCCTCTATTGAACAACATTTCAAACATCTTAATAAATTCATACAAGTTGTTAAAGAAGCAGGACTGGTTTTCTCAAAGAAAAAACTTGAACTTTTCAGAACTGAAGTCAAGTATCTTGGCCATATCATTTGGAATGGTGAATTAACCCTGCAAACCCATGTCGTTGAATTTGTTGATAAGTTTCCAGATAAAATTACTGACAAAGTCCAACTCCAAAGATTTCTTGGAAGCTTAAATTATATTAGTCATTTTTATAAAGGATGTGCTCAGGATCGTAAATTATTGAATGACAGGTTAAAGAAAGATCCAACGCCATGGACAGAAGCACATTCACAAGTTGTTAGAAATATTATGTCTAAAGCAAAGACACTCCCATTGCTTTATATCTCTGACAATGATCTTCCTAAAATTGTTGAAACAGATGCCAACAATCTTGGTTAGAGAGTCGTCCTTAAACAAGTCAGAGAACAAGGAGGTAAGAAAAGAGAAGAAATAGTTCAGTTTTCTTCCAGACTCTGGAAAGCTAGTGAAAAGAATTATTGTACCCTAGACAAAGAAATAAAAGCAGCTCTAAATGCTATTCATAAATTTGAAATATTTCTTATATATAAGAAATTCCTGCTAAAAACTGATGCTGCAGCTATGAATAAAGTTCTTAACAAAGAAATAAGAACTCCCAGTGATGCCAAATTTGCTAGGTGGCAAGCCGTGTTTAACAATTTTGATTTTTCCATAGAACATATTAAAGGCACCACAAATTGTATCCCATACTTTTTAAGCAGAGAACACCTCCAACAGGTCTCTATGATTATCTCTGTCCAATTGAGAAATGGATCCGAAGTCTTAACAACTATTCCAGATACATTGAGTTGGGAACAATACTCATCAAACTGGAAACCTCATTGGGAATTAAGAAGTACGAAATTGTTATCTCCCATAAACCAATTCCATTGTCCAAGACTGGTCCTAGAAGTACGCAACAGGCAAAGTTCTAATGTCCCGATTCCTGTCATTTCAAGAGGTTCACAAAAGGTTGTTGAAGCATAAGATGCTCTCTCCATTATTTTTCATGACATAGATCTCATTTAGGATATCACGAATAACCAAGGTTTTAACCAACAATACTTTTTCCTCCAAAGACCTAGATTACTATGCCATTGGCCAGAAAGAAATCAAGCCCTATACTTCCCTGGCAGTGACTATGATTATTCTCATTACAAAACATTGTGGTGGGATTTCATACAACAAGAAGACTTTTTGACACTTGTCAAATTTGGAAATGTTAACACTGCCATAGCAGGAAGATCTCCAAGTTGGCTTGCAGATTGGTGGAAAGATTTTGGTCTCAATAAAAGTGCAGTAAACCGAACAATTCTATCTTCTATATGCAACCTTTTATCTCCTTTGCAATATGTCCAAAGTCTTTTTCAGAATGGGCCAAATGATGGGGAAATTTTGTGTCATTTCATCTTCAACCATCTTCAATGGGTAACCAAGGCTAAAACCAGTGTACAAATGATAAATGGCCAACCTTTTATCATTCGGAAAATCTATAGAAAAATGTGGGGCACTCTCAATTATGAAGAAAGATTCCATACTCGCATTGAGAATGACTAAGTCTTGCCTATTCCTGTCTTACTGGCCGACAGTGGTGTCAATCGGTTTTCGTGGATTTCCATCATTAAATCTTCACTTTGTAATGTTTCAAATAAAAGTATCTTAGAAACCTAGAGCACTTCTCTAGCTTTTGGCGTGGTTTGACCCACATTTCTAAGATTCCTTAGATACATGGAAAGTAGATTTGAAATTTGGTCGGAAGGTTTTTGCATGATCGCTCCACCAAATCTTAAGAGTAGATTTGATTCCAAGAGAATAGTAAAATGTCTTGTCTAAGAAATGATTCTCTTCTCCGAAATTTTGTATATAAGGAGATGAGAGGTTCATTTGAGGGGGGGTCGATTTGAGTCTGTAAGTCCGAGTCTTCTAAGCTCCCTCTCTTCGAGTTTTGCATCTTTCATATAGGTTGCTTTGATAAGCCTGCGTGATTCTGGCTCAGCCAACACGAACCTAAAGTGGCAGAAGCATTTAGTTTCAGTTTGTCTATTGTGAGAAAAGAGCAATCTGTGCTCAAAGTCTGTATATCCAGCCACTCTGGCTCTCTTAATATAAATCAGCTTCCGCATTTTATCTCTGAAATTTGTCTATTATCTTGTCTCTGTCTGTTTTATGTTCTATCTGTTTGCCTACTATTGCGATTGTCTGGAGTTCACGGGAGAGTTTTACGAAAGTTCACTGAGGAGATTACCGGAAGAATAGCGTCCCTGGTAAGTAGGTGGCCGCTAAGGGCAATTAGGCATTGGATTGTTTGAAGATTCATGCTAGGGTCTTTCTTGGGTTCACATAGGAGGTTTTCTGGGTTCATGCTGAGATCGCAAAAGGAAGCAGTTGGCAAAGGCAGAAGTCTAAAACAAGTTTTATTCAAGCTTCATTCTCCACCGGAAGAAGCCTCTGAGTTACAAGTAATGAATGTAGTTGGAGTCGGTAACAAAATAATATCCATGGCAATCTTCTAGGTGGGTATCTGGATAAGGAGGAGGATTCCCGAAGTCCAAATGATACGATTCTTGGGACAGGTGAAGGCCGCCAGCAAGTAGAATTAAGAACTTGATAACACCCCATCCAAAGGGATGTCAATTTTAAACGAAGGGATGTCAATTTTAAACGATAACATAGTGAACGCCGATAATGATAATGATGCAATGTATTTCAAAGTATATATATTCAATGTGACTCCTCGTTACGAAATCGTGGAAATGTATGTTGAGGATGTCTATTTTTCATCCCCTCCCGTCATTGTAGTAGAAAGTGAAAGATGATAGCAATGGTGACTGTATTCCACAGTATTTTGTCAAGGTGACTGCTCGTTCGATGGAAGTATATGTCACGTGAGGTTGATCTACTGTATACTCCTTAGAACTCCTGAGACTTTGACGAGTTTGGATTTTAACAGTTGCGTATAGCGGTATCTCAACCTTTTGAATATAGATACTTAACAGCTGCGTATAGCGGTATCAAAACGTCTAGAAGCATATGTCCTCCCTGTAGCGGTATCAAAACGTCTGTGGCATGGTTCATTCAATATTGTATCCCTGAAATTTCCACAATACGAGTTTGGATTTTAACAGTTGCGTATAGCTTCTTAAACTTCTGCTGTACAACACTCACATGGACACGTCAAAACGCCTAGAAACATATGTCCTCCCTGTAGCATCCCAGTTTTATGAGCAGTGGGGTGGGCCAAAAAGACCCAGTTCCGTCGTAGGGGCAGTATAATGGTAAATCTTTGGTTACGGGCATGAATACAACTTCTAGTTGTTGGTCTTTATCTAAATTGCATTCAACATACAACCAAATTCCATCCTCCAAGAAAAACAAATTACTGCTTTGAAAAACCAAAAAGAAGGAAGAAAATAGCCCCATGGGCAGCGGCGGCTATGACGGTACTGAGTCCAGGGCAGAAGAAG
>JZKD02S1674430.1:37488-62335 GCA_000966675.3 Picea glauca | reverse complement strand
ATCTAGATCCTATTATTCATCTTTTGGTTGAGATAAGGCAACCTAAGTTAGAATGTATAATTAATGAATTAGTTTCATTGTAACCGTGGGAGAATTGTTTAAATATGTGTGCCTGAGAGACAAATATTGAGAAAGGGGCTTCAAGCCCTCTCCAGGCTGCTGGTTGTAATCTACGATTTATTGAAGAATAATAATGTCATTTCCATTGTCCCATGGATGTTTCCCTCATGAGGTGAAGGATGGTTTTACCACGTAAACTATTGTCTCTTGTGTGTTTGAATCTATGTATGTTTTTTCTTTGGTTTTCTATTGCAAAATTAATCTGTGGCTTTAAAGATCCTAACAAGTGGTATCAGAGTTGGTTGGAAGAGAGGACATCGAGAGCGTCAAAATTTGAAGGAGCAACAACAGTAGCTCGAGGTGCGTCTATTCCCAAATTTTTGAAGGTCTCTCCTCTCGAAGGTCGTGGCGACCACTGGTGCACACTTCACACAGGCGTAAATTTCAAAATTTCCGTAGGCTAGCCATAACTCGAGGTGCGGCGGCTCCATAGGTAATTTTCGAGATATACACAGTCTAGCCATACGAGAGGTGCAACGACCCTCTGAAGTATGTAGGCCACTCACAACGAGAGGTGTGGGGATACACAACTTCCTAAAAATCGACGGATAAGAATACAATTCGCATGGTAAATTCACATTGAACTTTTAAATTCGTATGGTGAAATTCGCATTGGTAAATTCACATTGAACTTTGACGTGAGGTGAATGGTTACATTTTTTTTGTAAAGGTGAATGTTGGAGGATTTATTTTGAAATTAAAGTAAAGGTGAATGTTGGAGGATTTACTTTGGAATTAAAGAAAAGGTGAATTTTTTAATTTCTTTTAATAAAAGGAAGAGTAAAAGGTGGAATTGATTTAGGTGGTAGGATTCACAACGGGATGGTAAATCTAAATGACTACTATTTTTCTTATGGAGTTGTATTTTTAGTTATATGTAATTGGGCATATTGCTATAAGACCTGGTTAGGCATACGTACCCCTGGTTGGTTCTGTTAAGTCACCTATCAAAGTATAGATTTAGGTAGACTAAAGAAGGGTGGGGGGCATGAGTCATGAATTAAAACCTTGTACATAGGTCTACAGTTGTGGGTTTCGGGTCCATGATTATTGGTTGCCTATGGTATGGTGTCCATAGAATTGCATGTCATGGAGCATGTTTAAGGGCTCGGTGAAACTCCATTGAAAGGAACCTGGAGGTGAGCGGTAAAGGCTCACTTGGCAGTAATGGTCGATTGTGGTCAAGGTTTCAAATACTCTGTTCGAGGTGGAGCACTAAATGTTCCTTGGTAAAAAATTTGGGTCAATAGAAAGGATGTGTTTATGTATTGACAGGTTAAATCAAGGGTTTGAGAACACATGATGGAGGCAGGTTCATATTCCTTGGAATTTTGGAAATTATTGCAGGACAATTGGGGTCGAATGACATCTTTAGTAATGCCAAGTTGCAGCATGAGTTGTGGTCAAAAGCACTTAAGTGTTATCTGGACAATCGGTCACCATTAGTTGCAAAAGGTTGGAAGATTCTGGAAGAGGTATATTGAACATGTCTTCTCTTGTGATTACTCGGTTTTTTTTTTTAATTGCTTGATTGTTGTGTTCATGTTCTCATCAACATTTTAAGTAGGATCCAAATCAAACAGGTAGATCTTTGTTGGTTATAATGACAATGTCAAGTGATACAGATCGTCATTAACAGAGATAATGTTTGATGGATTTCTTCTCAAATCAAACAATGTAAAAGATGAAAGGAATAAAGCATGACTGATAGTAGAAAGGTATTTGGAAGGCATTGATTTCCATGAAATATTCTCGTCAGTTTTTAAGATTTTCTCTATTCATGTAGCATTGGCACTATTTGTTGTAGCTAGATGATAAGACAAGTTTTTATGGATATTTGTATGAGGAGATATGTATATTGAACAACCAGAAGGGTTTGTTCAGGATCGCAACGAAAAATTTGTTTGCAAGCTCAAGTAGTCATTGTATGGCCTGAAATGTGCATTAGGCATTGGTACAAGATGGGTGATTCCTTCATGGTGAGCCAAGTTTTACAGGAAATGAATTTAACCATTGTGTTTATGGTACATTCATTATCTTAGTGTTTAGATTGCTAACGATATGTTTTTTGAAGTAAAAGCATGGTTAAGATCAACATGTTGGCTCTGTTGGCAAGGATGTTTGTGGTGAAGGATCAAGGAGCATCAAAACAAATCTTGGGCATGGAAATACATAGAGGCAGGAAATATGGTAAGCTTTGGTTATCATAGTTATAGTATAAGAAAAAATATACTCAGGAAATTTTGTATGAATAATGTGAAACTGGAAAATATCCCTTTTGTTTTCCATTTGTTTTTCTTCAGGTGTATATCCTTGTAATATGGAAGAAAAGGTTATGTCTCATGTATTGTATGCTAGTTGGAAGTATAAAGTATGCGATGGAAAGGTTTGATATGTTCAAGTATCAAACATTTCACATGCAGTTGGTGTTGTCAGTGGTCACATGACAAATCAAGTTAAAGCAGTGAGATTGGGTGCTTCAGTATCTTAGAGGCACATGTATCACCTACAGTGGTTTCAATGTTTTTTGTCTAAGATAGTTCAGATTTTGCAAGAGGATTTGGACAAAAACAAAATCTAATTTAGGTTCTTTCTTTTGTGAGTATAAAGGGACCATTGGGTTAGTTTGGAAAAAGTGCAAGTTTTTGTTTTCTGTGGTAGTCAAAGCCTTGTGCATTTGACACATAGTTCAACTTACCTAAATTGGACATGGTATCACTTTGTAAGACATGCTACTAATGGAGGTGGAGTGGTCCATATTCGAGCAAGTTGTGCATACATGTTTTTTGGAACCAGTATTGAAGAGAAGTTGTGGTCGTGATTTTGTTCTCTTGAAGGTGATGAATCAAATTGGACAAGGCATCAGGAAAATTGTTGTCAAGGTGGAGATTGTTGAAATGGTGACAACAAATCCCCACAGGATGTGGATCTAGATCCTATTATTCATCTTTTGGTTGAGATAAGGCAACCTAAGTTAGAGTATATAATTAATGAATTAGGTTCATTGTAACTGTGGGAGAATTGTTTAAATATGTGTGCCTGAGAGACACATATTGAGAAAGGGACATCAAGCCCTCTCCAGGTTGCTGGTTGTAATCTTCGATTTATTGAAGAATAAGAATGTCGTTTCCATTGTCTTGTGGATGTTTCCCTCATGAGGTGAAGGAGGGTTTTACCACGTAAACTATTGTCTCCTGTGTGATTGAATCTGTGTATGTTTTTTCTTTGGTTTTCTATTGCAAAATTAATCCGTGGCTTTAAAGATCCTAACACTCATGATCCTAAAAATAAGGGCAAGAGAGGGCACCCTTGTTGAAGTCCACGTTCACTATTGAAAAATAGAGAGGTCTCACCATTTATCAACACTGCAAATGAAGCAATAACAACACAACTCATGATCCAATTTATAGAAGTATTACTGAATCCTGTTTGTACAAGAATTAGACGAAGAAAATCCCAATTTACACAGTCATATGCAACCCAACCACTTAATCCATACGTCGAGATATTATGACATCATGTATCCTTACATCTTGCATATGACCATATTTAATAAGCTTCAAGTAGGTTAATAAGTGTCAAGGAGGTCAATGAATAATATGTGTTAATCAGGGCCCTAATAATTATCTATGTTAATTCCAATCTTTAATTTGTGGATATGACTTTTAATTTATGGATAGGAAGGAGAATATTAAATATCATAGGCACGTTGCATACATTTCCTCTTGGTGACTAGCCCCAACCTCCCCTCTATAAATGGCCTTTTTCCCTCCTCGACGACTCTTCAATTTGGCATTTTATAGACTTGTAATTATATTATCTTATCTTAGCCTTACCCCAAAGAATACCTAACAAAGATTCCAACAAGGAAAAGTAAAGGCCAAGTAACTCACTAAAGGTTGATTAATCTAGAAGTTATATATATATATATATAAAAGGAAAGGTAAGATATATATTAGAGTCACACCAATCAGAAGCCGTTTGACATGGCATGTCTAAAAAGACTACAACATTTATTATAAAATATTGTATTAATCTTGAACATTATAGAAAAATATACAATCAAATTTGAAGGGTTGAACTTAATTTCAATTGAAAAGGTATATATTCATGCGGCTCATTTCCAATCAAATTTATGATTAGTAGAAAAATTAGTAAATCCAAAATATCAACTTAACATTCACAAAGTTTTTTGCAAAATATCACTTTAACACTTTCAATCACAGATTCAAATATCACAAGCATAATTGTAAAAGAAAATTTCATAGATTTAAAGATGCTTCCAAATATTTCATTTGTTACACTAGAGCAAATGTAGGCCATTGTGTTATGTTTTCTATAGAATTATGAAGATAATTAAAAATATATATTTGTAGTGTGTATATTCTCTATCCACCCCAAATATGTGAGTGAATTATTGAATCAATTTAAAAAGATATATTCTTGAGTCCTCCAAGAAAAAATAAGCCATTTAATCATTTTACTTATGTTTAATCAGTATTTAATTGATTGCAACAATAGAAACAATGAAATCCAAATTTGAATGACCCACATGTTTCCAAATCAAGAAGACATAGAAATTTATTTTCATAACTCTAAAAAAGAGAAGTAGATGCTCCACAAATGGATACAATCATTAGTGAACACCTGGACCTAAAACAAATATAAATAACTAAGGGTTCAAACACATGTTAATGGATTTCAACTTCTAACAAAAGATGGTAGAAAATCCATAATGAAATACTAACACAATTCAAGTACAACAAGAATTCAAATAATACCTTTGAAGAAGAAAATGCTCTACAAATCCAATTTAAGAACAAAGGGTATCACAAACAATTCTAGTGAATTTAGGATGAATTTAGGATGACATTAATGCCAACTTCTTGGGCATTCTATAGATGATTCAAAATAAGAGAAATACTAACATAATGCAAATAAGTGAAATCAAGCATAGCAAGAACTCAAACAAATTGTTCAAAAGAAGGGAAATACCAACATAATTCAAGTCATTGAGATCAAGCATAACAATTTTGGTGATGCCATGAATGGTTTGAGAAAACAGATAGTTAATATTAAATGATATTTTAGAAAACAAATAGAAATATATAGACAACATTAAATGATATTCTAGAAAACAAATATGAAATGTAACTTTAATTTTCCTCTAGCATATAGGAAGTTCTATCTTCCACTTATCTTACATCACATTAATGCAAGTTGATATGGTACAATAACTTTGTTTTTGAGTAAATAAAGGCTCTCACACTAAAAACAAATTGCAAGACATGATTAAGTTCAACATTTATTCATTTTCCATTCAAATCTAATACGATATCTTTAATATTTATATATGAGACATTTATGTACTCTTGGTCCAAAAATTATAGAATCAATGTAGTGTGAAAGGGAGGACATTTGATTCTCTACTCATTTGTTATTTTCAGCATTAGTATTAAAATTCTAAGTAGTATCATGCATCTACTATGTAGAGTTACGACATTGACTTCTAAGCTATGTTTGTGTTCTCCTGTTGCTGCCAGAGCCCCATCTTCAAAAATTGAACAGAAGTTTGCAACATAAACAAAGTTATCCATGGATGTGTCACTCACTGAAAACATATGGTGATGAGCACTTTGAAGAATAAGCCTTCTTATGAAATTTTAATATACACCTTACACTTCAAAAATGGGTAAAAATGAAAATCAACATTTTTTTTTGGATAACTACCATTTTTTTACAACACTTCTAGAACATGTTGGGATCCTTTTGAGTGTTGTGATGTGCTCAATTTTGATTGATGTCTAGTTGCACCCATATTCATTCCCAAGCTCAAGTTATCATTTGTTTTTAATAAAATAAGATAATACATCAAACCAAACATGTGTTAATACCATGTTAAAATATGTAAATGATGTTTATTATTCATATTCGTATTCATATTCATATCAAATGGGAAAACTGATTAAAATAAATTTCATGTTAGTTTAATGAAAAATTCTATACCTTCATATTTGATTATAATTATTTAATGAATATTTACAATATTTTTAATTTTAATTTTATTATTAGTCCCTGCCAAGGGGACTATAGCGATGAGTTCACGTTGACTAAGCAATTTGACCATAAATTTAAACAATTTTCCAAAGGTAAATATTGTTATATTGATTTTTTTATTTTTATTTTTGAATTAAAATCATTTTTTTAATTGTGATTGGTGAATAACTTAAACCCCTTATTACAGAGGTTCTAGCGAGCATTTAATTCAGTCTTTAATATTATTCGCACCAAGTCCTGGGGAAAATGCGTAGGCTCCATTTATTAATGCGCTTTTGAATCTCAGGTACATTGCGACTTTGTTGACCATTTTACCATGCTAGTTGGTACGTGGCCAAACAACTAGGGTGTACATCCATGTTTTCCCATATGAGCACCTTGGGTTGTTCCAGGAAGATATTACATACTCGATTAGTTGGCATTGAAATAGGGAGTGGGCTAACTTGGGAGCAATCTTCCCTCCAAGTTACCTTTCCGACAGGTTCTCCGCGGCCCCATTTTAAATTTTCGGCCAATCCAAAACCCTGATGGATTTTCTAAGCATCTGGGTTGGTTTGAAATGGGGCAAAACCCTTAGAGTAAGATTCTGAAATGCATGGAACTTTGATCCATGAGAAACTCAAACTACCCCTGAAAATCTAGCCGGATTCAGGCCCATTATTTTTTTCCTGAAAAGGGGGTTTGTTTGCTCCTGAGTTAGCCTACTCCTTGAAATAGCTCTGACATTGGCATATAGAGCACGTCATTGTGACACATTCAATTACACTTTGCATTTCTATGATATCCAATAGATATATGTACTACATGTGTACAGAGACAGATGATACACAATCGTCCTTACTGTCGCCTCCTCATTTAATACTACTATTTTAGCCGAAAACCCTTTTCTAGTTTTTCTTACTTGTATTCTCCTTGACCTCACGCTTTGCAAGAATATATGAATGTTGTAGGTTAAAGGTTCTACGAAATGATGATTTTTTCCAAAGATATTTGTCCGAAATCTGACGAGAAATTGTTGGATTCGTAGATTTGAGTGATTATTTCTGTATAATCCGAGTGCCCTGAGAATTTTTCAGCATGCTGAATCCATTTATGCATTCAGAAACGAATTTTAAACAAAAAAAAAATAGTGATTCGTGTAAATTTATATCGCCAGATTTCGAGGAAAAAAACTATTTCATAGAACAGCTAGCCAACGCATATATGAATGGATGACCCACCATCATGAATGCTCACTTACCATCAGGTCAATGGACGCCACCCTCGAAGATGTTGATTTGTATACTAAAAGATCAATTTAAAATTTGTATAGAATAATCACTTTCTATGAAAAAATTCCTTTTGAATTTCTTAAGTTTAGGATACAATCAATTTCCATGGTAATATGTGTTTAAGTTTTGTGGGTAGATTTTTTTCGGTAGTTTTTAATTTTATAAAAATAGAAAATTCTAAATTTCATTGATTAAGTTTAATTATTTTAATATTTTTTTACAAAATAATTGTTTTAAAATGATATAAATACTTGAAAAATATAAAATTGTTTTACAATTATATAAATATTTGAGAAATATAAAATTATAATAATAATGTGATTTTTTTAAATAAGAAAAAATTTATAATATTAAATATTGGGGTTGTTTAACTGTTTTAGGAAATGACTTTTTTAGTGAGAATCTGGCAACCTAAATCTGCATAAAATTACTAAATGGATTCATCATGCTGAAAAACCTTTAGGACACTCAAATTATACATAAATATTCACTCAAATATATGGATCTAACAATTTTTTTTTAAAATATAATTTCCTAGAACATTTAGATTATTTAACTTTTTATTAATATAGTTTCAAGATTATATACAATCATATTATCATTATCATGTGTAAATAAAACTTGACCATGTATAATAACCATTTGGTAATTCACAAATTTCCATTATTAAAATCATCTCTGAATAAATACCAAGCTAGTTGCTACATGGCCAAACCACCATAGTGTACATTCATGTAATTAAAACAAAAATAGAATGTTTGAACCTTATTATGTTTTGAGATTTGACGTTCAAATTTTATCCCACAAAATAAAGACAGACTCCAAAATTCATCAAATTCGAGCACATTTGTCTAGTAATTGGATCCAAGCATTTTTCATTGTAAGGATGGATGGATTTCATGCTCTCTAGGTTGGGAGTCTCCGTCCATTATAGCTATGCCGAAGATTGGTGAGAGAATGATTCGAATTGAAGATTGATGAGAGAATGATTCGAATTGATATCAAAGGATCCATTTACATAGTCGTTGTCTAGGTATTTTTCATAGATCCTCTAAAGCTTTTGAAACTCCGGCTGCTTAATTTATATTTTGGAGGAAATTTTAGCTCAAATCTTAGATCTGGCAATTTGATCTTCATTTTCGAGATTGAAGCTCTGTTTTTTAATTTATAGATGTGTAATGTTTAGGTTTAGTTAGTGAAGATTTTGTCTTTTTAGGTGGAGATCTGTATTTTGGTATTTGATAATGGATTTTGTTGCATTTTGAAAATATTGTAGAGATTTTGTTTCTTTAAATTTCTAAAGAGAAAATTGTCAATCTTTCTCATATGTTTTGTAGATCTACTCTGTTATTTTGGAGTTGAAAAAATTCATAACTGAATTGAGATGAAACTTTACATAGTTTAATTTATGTTTTTGATGTCCTAGACATCGTTTCTTGGGGCACATGCTCATGCTCTGTTTATTAATGTTCTCTCAAACATTGATCTCCGATACTCTGCTTAGGACAAAGATTGCTTCTTTATAGACTTAATAGCTTTGTGTGTGCTCCTTACTATTATTTAAAGGCTCCAAAGAAGCTCTAGTCTATTCAAGATACAATTCATTGATTCAAAGAAACACCAATCTCACCAACATGTAGTAGATTAATATAAAGAAGCATCACCAAAATCGTAGCAAAAAAAAAGAAGACAAAGACACCATTTCCTCCTACAATTTACCACTATATAGGGTGGGGGGAAGAGGCACTAGAGCCTATTGATGCATGAGTAAAAGAAGATCCAAATGCAATTTCTTCACTTGCATCAGAACAAAAAGAGACAGATGCAGATGCATTTCCCTAAGTAGATTGCCTTGAACCAATTCCAATTCCAGTGTTAGTTGTTGTTTCTGTTGATCCAGATCCAAACCCAATTTGCTCCGTTGAACCATAATCAATGTCATTTTCAGCAACAAAAAAACATTGACAGTGGGGCCTTGTTGCAAGCCATAAGGAAATAATGCATTTACATAATGGAAACAAAAGACACTTTTGACAGGGACTAAGGTGCCATATAACACTTGTTAAAACTAAAAATATTGAATACAATATATTAAATAATAATTTTTAAAATTTTATTTTATTATTAAAATTAAAGAAAAAAAGAAAAGAAATTATATTACAATTAATAGTGTTTGACATTTTAGGTGCAATACATTATTCAAATTGTTTGTGTTAGGTGAGGTTTCTTAAGATTGTGTATCATTTTTTTTTTTTTTAGAGATTATTGTTTTGAAAGGTTTGAGTTGTTTGCAAAAAGTTATTTATCATTATATAATGATGTTTTGGGGTTAGTTTTTTTTTCTGTATGTAACATGCATTAAATCTTATTATATATTTAATTATGGGATGTATGTCTTTCTTTATGATGTTTATTGCAAGTAGAGCCTGCATAACTTTGCTTATAAACATAGCCAAAATCATTTTGCATATTTTAGACTATTATGTGAGGTTCATACATTGACTCTTTGTAACCAAGGTTTTTTTTTTGTATGATGCCTCTAAGATGTTAAGATGTTGAATAAATATGATTATCTCTCTTGTCATAAACTACTTTTTTGTTTTGCACATTAGATAATGGTTGAATGGGAAATCACATTGAGTTTCTTCATTCCCATTAGGATTATTACACAAGAGGCCTTTATTGATGTGTTTCTTAGTAAATAGCAATAACCTATCCTCAATTGAAAAAATAAAGGATAATTGATGTTTAAAAAGTAATGTCATTTTTTAATCCCTAGTTAAAAATAATTGAGAAGAGATGATATCTAATAGGTAACCTCATTATATAGTTTGGTGGAACATAGTGTTTAAATCTTGGAGCGGTTGTCACCACAATGCCTCAAGTTCAATTCATAGTGGGTTTGTTTCCACCATTCCTAATGCTTGCTAACCGTGTTTCTTTATGGTTTGTGGTCCTACCTATTAGAAGGGACAATATGCTACTTATCCTTTCTCTTTGTATTAGTGTGAGCTATGTTGACCATGATTGATGTAACACTTTATTAACTTTCTATAACGACACAATATTCTTAGAGTTAATGATTTTCTCCACACACACACACACACACCCACAAGAGGATACGTTATTATCCTCCAAACTAAATTCAAATCCTACTTCTAACATGTTTTCCCCTCGTGGGCCAACAAATCTAGCATGTTACCAATGATCCCACTCTACCTTAAGTGATTTGGGGTGGGGCGAGATGTTACCAAACATTCTATTATCAATGGGGTCTAAATTGGATGTTTAAGTGGAGAAGTTGTCATTCTCCCATCCCATGTTCAAATCTGGCTTGTCACATATTTCCCCTCATGGGTTGATTGGAGCTAAGAAGGTGCCAACAATTTTTCTCTTTCTTCCAAATATTTTAGTCAATTGTGTGTAGTTTGGGTGTTTAAGAGAATATGTTGTTATCCTTCTTACCTAGATTCAAACCTCTCTTGTGAAATGTCTTGACTCTTGTGGGATAATTTTCACTAGGAAGGTATCAAGAATCTTAGTCTCACATAAGCGCATAAGGGTGTGATGAGATGTTCCAATTTTTTTTGAGGGTGCGATGAAATGTTTCAAACATTGTAGTCTATTGGATTAGCTTGGGTGGTTAAGAGTTTAATTTGTTATCATCTCCACCCATGTTAAAATACATCTTGTAACATGTTGGCCCCTTCGATCTTGAAGAAGGGTTAGCTAGCCCTTTCCCAAGCTCTCTCTCTAAAAAATACTTAGCTTGAAGAAGGGTCAATCAACTCTTCTTCAAGCTACCTCTTGATGAAAAAATTAATCTAGAATAAGAGTTAACTCACCCTTTTTCTAATTCCCCTTGGAGAAAATATTAGTTTAATTGGTCACCCCTTTCCCAAGTTTTGTCTCAAAAGAAATAATTATTTTCTTAATTATTTAAGAGGGAATTTATTTTTTAAGAGGGATTTCATTTTTTAGTTTTAATCTTGAAAAAAATAATTTTATGTTATTTTATTTCAAATCAATTAATTTTATGAAAAAATAATCTTTATGCTTAACTCATTTGATCAAATCTGTGTTGCAATCCTCAATATTTTTATTATTACATTACATGAGTGATATCACATTACATGCAATTTTGAATATCAAATCTGTGTTGCAATCCTCAATATTTTTATTATTACATTACATGAGTGATATCACATTACATGCAATTTTGAAATCCATCCATTCGAATTTGGTTTCATTATTTTTAATTTTTTCTCCTTTAAAAAAACTCTTCATTTACACATCAATTAATCTCATAGCAGTATTTTCTTCCCACTACATTAAGATGTGAGATTTTTCACTCCTTGTCCATTTACTCCTTTTTAGATAGTGAACCCTCATAATGATGCAATGTATTTCAAACTATACATATTCAATGTGACTCCTCATTACGAAATCATGAAAACGTATATTGAGGATGTCCTATTTTTCATCCCCTCCCGTCATTGTACGTAGAAAGTGAAAGATGATAGCAATGGAATATATTTCCACAATATCTTGTCAAGGTGACTGCTGGTTCGATGGAAGTATATGTTACGTGAGGTTGATCTACTGCATATGAGAGATGCCATATACAACCGCAAATTTCATTTTATGACCACGTTTCATTTTATAACCACTTTTCATTTTTTAAGCTTAGGCACTATGTTTATTGATGTTAATATTTTATAACCACTTTTCATTTTTTAAGCTTAGGCACTATGTTTATTGATGTTAATTTGGTTCTTTGATTGATTTTTTTTTTTTTTATTGTTGCTTGCTTTTTACAGGAAACAAACAACAGTAGAAGAGTGGCCTTATTACATCCGCCTTATTACATCGTTAAGGTAAATGCATGGAGACCAACAAAGCTATAGCCTATAATTCAAAGCTTTAATGGGTACAGAGGAGATACTTACAAAATTCTTTTGCACGGAACTGTGTGGTTGTAACGTTGGAGCTTTGTTGTTGTAACGTTGCAGTGGTGGAGACGAAGAAGGAGGATTAACACTCCTTCATCCCTGAGGGAGACATGTTGGAAACATGCCAATGGTTTTTTCCTTCATTGGGTTTCCACATAAATTATTGTGTCAAATTGTGGGATTGTTGTGTTTGGTTTAATGAGTGTTTGATCTTTCTTGTTTATGCTATGTTTTATGGTATGCTTTGCTTCCGCTGCCCAACAAGTGGTATTAGAGCGCAGAGTTTAAGAATCTGAAAGCCAAGGAAAGAGACTTGTTCAAAATCGAATCCGAAGAGAAAATCGAAGGTTGATTGTTGAATCAAAGCTTAGAAGACCGCAAGGTAGAGGACGAGTGCATTCTACTCAAGTGGACAGAAGAAAAACAAGACCAGGGTTGCATATTGGATGGATTATCATAGGTAAACCCATGGATCTTCGAGGATAAACCAAAATTGCCAACATCGTTTCTCTTTACACGTGTGAGAGGTGCAATACCTTGGAGATCATCGCATGCAAGATGAGCGATATTCGTTGATCCATATTGTGTGCAGAAGGCGTGATAACAACGATAACCAGTGTGATAACCGGTGTATGCAGAAAGCACGGTATGAAAATGCACAGCATATAATTAAATAAAGGAGTGGTTGACTTTTTTGATTATGCATATGGAGGATAAACTTTATGATTAAAGTGGGTGGAGGATGCCTATTAAAATATTATTTGAGTACTTTTTTTTTGTTTAGTAAAATGTTTAAAGATATATATATTAAATATTTGTGATTAATCTTAAATATTTTTAATTAACTATTTTGGGAATTCAAATATAAGTTTCGGTTTTGGGGCGGTTTGTGTTAATGGAGAAAGTGCAGAGTTTGAAGTTTGAGGTGGAGAAATTCAGTAACAAGAATTTAATTGTGAGCTATGGAAGCTTAAGATGCACTATCTTCTCAAACAACAAGGCAACAACAAGAGCAATGATGGTTGAGTCACATTGAAGGAAAAAAATGTATTTACTTTTGAGTTGTAAAAATTATTGATTTCATGTAAATGAGCATATGTCTGTAAGAGATGGATAGGCCCTATGAAAAGTCTAGACATAAATTAGGTAGATTGAATATGTGGGGGGCATGTATGTTTGGTTAACCCTGACTTGGTGAAAGAGTTAATTAGTTAAATCTGGTTTTTTAGGTCAAAGCAGGTGGTTTTTCAGGTCCATGTGTTTTGGGTATCCAATGGTATTGTGTCCATGGATTGCATGTAATGAAGTCTATAAAAGGCTTGGTGAACTCCATTGTAAATGGGCCTAGAGGTAAGCGGTGAAGGTTTACTTGGTCGGTTTGGCCATATTTGGTCAAGTTGCTCGAATGCAAAGTTTGAGGTGGAGTAGTGTGTCCACTTTAGAAAGGTGGGTCTATAGAAACGCTGGTGTGTTGGTAGGTAAATCAAGTGTTTGAGAATATATGATGAAGGTAAGTTCATATCCATAGAACTTGAAAAGTATTGCAAGGAAGTTGGGATCGAATAGGCATGTTCAGTAATGCCAAGTTGTATCAATAATTGTGGACATAAGTGGTTGTGCTATCTAGTAACTCGGTCACCATCAGTTGTAAAAGATAAGAATATTCAGGAAGAGGTATGAACATGTCATCTGGTAATTACTCAAATGTGAAATTATTCGGTTGTGATGCGTATGGTTTTTATCAGCTTTCTAAGTAGGACCCAGATCAAACAGGTAGATCTTTGATATGGTGATGATGTTAAGGGGTGCAGATTGTGGGATCCTACTACCCATAGAATCATCATGGACATAGATGTAGTGTTTGATGTATATCCTTTTATAAAATCAAACATAGTAAAATATGAAAGGTTTAAAGCATGGATGGTAGCATAAAGGTATTTGGAAGGTATTGATTTCCATGAAAGTTTCTCACGAGTTGTTAAAGCTTGTTTATATTCATGTTGTGTTAGCACTGGTTGTGATAGTACAACTAGATGTTAAAACTATTTTACATGCAGTTATTTGGATAAGGGCATGTATATGGAACAAACAGAACGGTTAGTTCAGAATCACAATAGAAAATGTGTTTGCAAACTCAAAAATCATTGTATGACCTCAAGCATGCCCAAAAAATGGTACAAGATGTCTGATTCCTTCATGGTGAGCCAAATTTTACAAGAAGTGAGTATAACCATTGTGTTTATGGTATATTCATTTTCTTGGTGTAATGTGTTATATGTGATGCTTGTTGCAAGCACAGGCATGGTTGAGATCAACAGGTTGGATCAGATGATTAGGATGTTTGTTATGAAGGATCTGGGAGCTGCAAAATAAATCTTGGGCATGGGAATACACAAAGACAGGAAGGATGGTAAGCTTGGTTATCACATCAGAAGTATGTGGTGAAGATACTCAGGAAATTCAGTATGAATAATGTGAAACCGGTAAAATCTCTTTGGCTTTCCATTGTAATTTTTCTTCAGGTTTATGTCCTAATTGATGAAGAAGAAAAGGGTTATATGTCTCAAGTATTATACACTAGTATGAAGTTCGATGATTGTGATGGAGAAATGGTCAACATTTCACATGCAATTGGTGTTGTCAGTAGACACATGGAAAAACTAGGTCAAGAGCATGGAAATGGGTGCTTCAAACACAGAAGCACAAGTATCACCTGCAATGGTTGCAGTGATTTGGTCTGTGGTTATGATTTCATGATATTTGGACAAGTGCATCGGTTTATTAGACAAGTTACTGATGGAGACAGAATGGTCCATGCTGGAGTGAATCACGCATGCATGTTCACGTAACAGTATTATCAGATAAGTTGCGGAGCTGTGATGGTGTTTGGCTTCTCTTGGTTTGCATAAAAGGTGATGAATTAATCAAGGGCATGATATATCAAGTAAATTTTTGTCAAGGTGGAGATTGTTGGAAACATACCAACGAATTTCCTCATGCGGTCACATGCACATGCATGTAGCTATGTATGCACATGCATGCAACTATGTTAATGTGCATGCATGCAATCTATTTATGAACTGCTCATGTAACTATGTGATCTATTCATGATCAGTTTTTGTAACTGAGCGATAGATGTTATATATGCAGGCATTCCCATAGAGGTGTGAGTACAATGTGATTGCAATGTGTAGTGAGTGTGTGAGAGAAGGGCGTAATACTGAGGAGTTGTGTGTATGAGAGGAGAGGATGGTTGTATGCCTGGGTTGGGTATTGTAATTCTCCCTTGAATAAAAGAATATCGATTATCATTGCCATGGTTTTTTCCCTCATTGGGTTTCCGCATAAATCACTGTGTCAAATTATGGGATTGTTGTGCTTGGTTTAATGAGTGTTTGATCTTGCTTGTTTATGCTCAGTTTTATGCTATGTTTTTCTTCCACTGCCCAACAAGATGTTCAGTGGTAGTGGTGGAGAAGAAGAAGGAAGAAAAATAGGCTTGCACATAATTGAGGTAGTGAAAACACATTTCTAATCCCTCTTGATGGTGTGTCTCTGTGAATTTGTAGATGAATTTGCAATTTTTTGTGATCCAGAAGGAGAAGACTAATGTCTTTGGTGAAGCATGGTGGCAACTGAAAATGAAAACACCTACTTCTATTGCCTTGACTACATAGAAGCCCTAGACTGCACTGCAAAATTGTCAGAATATTTGATTGCCTCACTCTCCATTGATTATCTATTTTGCAATGACCAACTTTGATAGTTCGAATAGTGTGACCGCGTACAGGGATGCTAGACGAGGTAAAATTTTGTGTCATATTCAAATGAGGATTTTATGAGAAAAATACAAGTTTAACAAGTGCTACATGGTAGCGTAGTCCCTGCCAGGTTGGAATGGGAATAAATGCGATCGAGTACAAACACGTGGGCAAGAAGTTGAAGTACATGGAAACACAAAAGAATTAGCATTCACGAATTAGTTTTCTTTAAAACAAGGGTTTGTGGATACAAAAGAAATTGAAATTTATCAAGTTATAGGTTCCTGGACATCATAAATTATACATATGAAATTTGTAATTTTATAAAGTGGATATTTAATTTTATAGATACGAAATATGTACTTTTATAAAGTTTGGGAAAGAGATTCCATACTTGGTAGTTTTTTGGATCGCGGGTTATTGGGCTGGCACACTGAAAATTAGACTTTGTTGTTCCGTGCCCTACAAATAGCACCCAGAGTTCTGCGACATACAAATTGACAATTGGAGATGTGGACTATTTCAAATTTAAGGGCATACGTATGTTACAAAAAAACTAGCATCAATATAAATTATAGATACCAAATATGTAATTTGATTAAGTAGATATATAGAGCATGGGGGTTGTCGGGTTGGTAGGCAGAAAATTGGGCTTGTGTTGTTCCGTGCGCTACAAATAGCACCTAGAGTTCCGCGACTTACAAATTGACAATCAGACTTGTGGACTATTTGAGATTTAAGGACCAACATCTGTAACATAGGTTTGTGGACAAAAACATAAAAAAAATAGCAATACCGGATTAGTTTTATTTAAAACAAGGTCTCCTGGACATAAGAAATTGAAATATATGAAATTATAGGTTCGTGAACAGGAGAAATTATACATATCAAATATGTAATTTGATTAAGTAGATATATAGAGCATGCACGGAAGCTTCATTACGGGTTGTCGGGGTGCTGAGATGAAAATTGGGCTTCTGTTGTTTTGTGGCCTACAAATAGCACCGAGAGTTTCGTGATATACAAATTGACAAGTGGTCTTGCAAACTATTTGAATTTTTGGATCGCGGGTTCTCGGGCTATCAAACTGAAAATTGGGCTTATGTTGTTCCATGGCCTACAAAAATCAAATATGTAATTTGATTAAATAGATACATAGTGTTGAAAAATGTCGGGGTTGTCGGGGTTGCGGGCTGAAAATTGGGCTTCTGTTGTTCTGTGGGATACAAATAGCACCGAGAGTTCCGTGATATACAAATTGACAAGCAGTTTTGCGGACTATTTTAATTTTTGGATCGCGGGTTGTCAGTCTGGCAGGCTGAAAATTGGGCTTCTGTTGTTCTGTGGCCTACAAATAGCATGTAGAATTCCGCGATATACAAATTGACAATCGAAATTGCGGGCTATTTGAATTTTAAGGGGTTTGTGTCGAATAACGAAATTGAAATAATAAACTCAATAATTTATCTTTCTATCAATAAAATCATTTATAATTAATTAAAACAAGTTTAGCATTCCCGAATTAGTTTTCCTTTTTACATATGCCTGTGGAAAAAAAAGCAAAAAAAATAGTACCGACGTCTGTTACATAGGCTGGTGGACAAAAGTATGAAAAAATAGCATTCTCGAATTAGTTTTCTTTAAAAGAGCGGGTTCTTGACTTAGCTAGTTTTTGGATCGCGGGTTCTTGGGTTGGGGACTTGAAAATTGAGCTTTTGTTGTTCCGTGTCCTACAAATAACATCGACAGTTCTATGATATACAAATTGACAATCGGACTTGCAGACTATTTGAATTTTAAGGGGCTCGTGTCCAAAAAAATTAGCATTCGTGAATTAGTTTTCTTTACATAGGTTTTACCTACGCTGGTGGAGAAAATGACAAAAAGTATAGTACCAATGTCTGTTACATAGGGAAGTCGAGAAAAAGACCAAATAAATAGCATTCTTAAATTAGTTTTCTTTAAAATAGGGGCTCCTCGACCCAAGAAATTGAAATTTATGAAATTATAGGTTCGTGGAGACCATAAACTATACATAGCAAATATCTACTTTAAAAAATTATGGGGATGAGATACTATAGAGCAAGGACAAAGCCCTCATTCCATACTTGCACAGAGGCATGATTCCATACTTAGGAAGTTTTTGGATTGCGGGTTCTCGGGCTGGAAATTGGGCCTCTATTGTTCCATGGCCTACAAAGAGAAACCAGAGTTACGTGATATACAAATGGACAAGCAAGCTTGCAGACTATTTTAATTTTAAGGGCCTTTGTGGCAAACAGTATGAAGGACATGTGGTAAAGATGCAAGAAATGAAATACTCTCTATACGTTTGAGTAGAAAGAAAGTAGTGAACACTATTTTATGACATTTATAGAAAAAAATACTAAACCGTGTTACATATTTCTGGAAATTTAAAGAAACATATATATATGTGTGAAATATGATATCTCAAATTTGAGTGAGTGATTTATGTCATACTTAATTTTAAAAATGACCAGGTAGGAAAAAATATGCATAAGAAAAAAGAGAATTGAGATAAAATAAACAGAATGACTTCACATTCAGCATTGCTGAAGATAAAAATCTAGCAACACATAAAAGAAAAAAGAAAAAAATAGCATTCCCGAATTAGAGCATGGACAGAACCGTCATTCCATACTTAGCCAGTTTTTGGATCACGGGTTCTTGGGCTAGGGACCTTAAAATCAGGCTTCTGTTGTTCCATGTCCTACAAATAGCACTGAGAGTTCTTTGATATACAAATTGACAATGGAACCTGCAGACTATTTGAATTTTAAGGGGTCGTGTCCCAAAATTTTAACATTCACGAATTAGTTTTCTTTACATAGGTTATACATACGGTGGTGGACAAAAGCACAAAAAATATAGTACCAATGTCTATTACATAGGGCGGTGGACAAAAGAACCAAATAAATAACATTCCTGAATTAGTTTTCTTTAAAACAGGTCATGGATACAAGAAATTGAAATGTATCAAATTATAGGTTCCTGGAGAGCATAAATTATACATAGCAAATACACAATTTTTTAAAGTAGATATTTAGTTTTATACATACGAAATATGTACTTTTATAAAGTATGGGGATGAGATTTTATAGAGCATGCACGGAGCCCTCATTCCATACTTGCATGGAGCCCTGATTCCATACTTGGGCAGTTTTTGGATTGCGAGTTGTCGAGTTGGCGGGATGAAAATTGGACGTCTATTGTTCCATGGCATACAAAGAGCACCCATGGTTATGTGATATACAAATTGACAAGCAGACTTGCAGACTATTTTAATTTGAAGGGCCTTTGTGGAAAAAGTATGAAGGACAGGTGGTAAAGATGCAAGAAATGACATACTCTCTATACTTTTGAGTACAAAAACAGTAGTGAAGACAATTTTATGGCATTTATATAAAAAATACTGAAACGTGTTACATATTCTTGGAAATTTAAAGAAACACACACACACACACACACATGTGTGTGTGTGTGTGTGTGTGTGAAATATGATATCTCAAAATTGAGTGAGTGATTTATGTCATACTTTATTTTGAAAATGACCAGGTCGGAGAAAATATGCATATGAAAAAAAGAGAATTGAGATAAAATAAACAAAATGACTTCACATTCAGTATAGTTGAAGATAAAAATCTAGGAACACATAAATATATAAGGAGACAAAAAAATAGTTTTATTTGGAATATATGAAAAAAAAATAGTTTGTTACATATCCCTGGAAATATAAATGTGTTTGTCATATAGACTGGGATTGGGGCTCCCATGGACCATAACATAAATATGTACAAGAAATAGGACTGTGGAAAGAAGTCAGACATAGTAGAATGTAATACTTGAAAAGTAGAAATGCGAAGATCAGTTTTTGGCTATAGATTTCAACTCAGAAAACTTGGAATAATTGGATTGATAAAGAAAGGACTATCACTATACACTTACAGGGATGGTACGTATAAGTAATTTTGGTGTTTGCTTGGTCATACCTTTCCCTGTTGGTTTTTGTGGGCGGCCTGCTTGAATATCTGGATTGATAAACAAAGGTTTTATGCATTTCCCTATTGGATTTCGTCGGTGACCCACTTCAAGTTCTCTTCAATATAGCTTCTCAAGGGGGCGACGTTGATGTCATTGTGGATTTTAATGCTGAAAGCTTCATTTTCTAATTCGCTTAGATCAATTGAAAGTTTACACAGAGTGTAATGTCCCCAAGGCCGAGCCCTATTGTAAATCATGTCTATGAAGTATAGAGCTTGAATTATGAATTGTAATTATGTTTTATAGGCTGGTGAGCCAAGTTTATATAAGATGGTGGGATTATGTGTTATTAGGCCAGAGAGCCTAAGTGTTAAGGCCGGGAGCCTGCTTTTGTATATGTAATCATGCAAAACATTAATAAAAATATAAACACCGCTGTGTGCAGACCGACCATGATGAATGAGTGATGGGGGACTAAGCTTCCACAGATTGGGTAAGGGATTGGGGGCTGGAAGGTTGGAAAGAGAGGTTAAGTGTTGAGCCTAGGGGCTTAAGTCCTTGGGAATAATATTTTAATATTATTCCAAAATCCATGTGAAATATATGTTTTGTCCTAAGTTCCTAGAGAGGAACGCATACTGATGAAGTGCATGCAGCTTCATGGGTGACATGTGTCAATCTAGGCACATGCAGTTAAAAAACTGCAGAAGTCAGCCATGGTGGGGGGTGGTTCGGGATTTTTTCATCCTCTGCCTGAGTTCACGGTGATTCCCATCTAAACCCATTTTGCCTCAGCGTCTGCATTTTCTTACCCACGCACCGTGAAGGAAACCCTGACGGGAAAATTGTTTTCTCTTGCATTTTTCCATCCTCCACCTAAGTCGCTTTGCCTTTCCCCATCCTTCGTGAATTATGTTTAGCTCTGTGATCGACCTCTGCGTTGATTCCTTGTCACGCACCCTGAAACTAGTGGCAAACTCACAGACTGAGTTGTGTCTCCTATGAAGTCCAAGCATCCTGTAAATGTATGAACCGTGTTGTGTCTTAGTGTGGACTATTGTTGTTTTTGGATGTTCATACCCAAATTTCTATTGTTGTTGTCATCGTGAGTTAACCAAACTGCTATTGCTATTGTGGTTATCCTCACCATGTGGGAATTGAGTCAGAAGGGGTTGAAGAATCGGGTTTTAAGTCCCTTAGTTGAAGAGGCAGTCTGTCAGGCCTGTGAGAAGCTATTTCCAGGTGAAGGAGTCTGCTGGGAAGTGGTATTCTTCCAGAGAGAGTCCAGCACCAGCTACAGAGCTCTAATACTTCTTAATTCGGCCTGTTGTCGAGACCCAGTGAGGGAGGTGAAGCACTGATGGACTGTTCTTGTGAAGGTGTATACTCCCGGGCGGAACATGCATGTGGGAAATGAGAGTCCATGAGTAGTGGGCGTAAGAAAGCATCCCGGGAAGAATCCTTCCGGTTATTCTGTGCAGTTTTCCCTGTAACCTCAGCCTAGACTAGGATTCCTTGCCTTGGGTAGAGCTTAGTCCCAGCTCAGGGGTGACCCACTACTGAGCATGATGAGTAGCGTGGTCTAAGGTTGGGAGGTTTATGGAAGGCCTGCACGTGGTTGGTGGAATTACCGTGGTTTCAAAGATAAGTACCAGCGTATGCTTAATATTATGTTTTGCATGCCCGTGATGCTTATATGTATCATGTATTATGTTGTGCATATGAATTATTGTTAACGCCAGGGATTATTTATGTTAGCAGTAATCTTTTTATTACTTTGAGTTGAATGTGTTTAATATGACTTAATGCATGTTATTAATTAAGTATGAGAATGATGTTGTTCTGCATAGTAGCGTTTGGCCGACCAGTGGGATGACAGCGAGGGGCATTACAATATGGTATTAGAGCATAGTTTCAACGCTGAGCCTAGATGGGCCGGATAAGTGGTCTTTGGACCGAGGTTTTGAGAAGAAATTGTGTATGGAGGACTAATTTCAGACCTCAGAATGTTTCTGAGTGTCAACGGATTACTTGACCATGTTACAAAGCTCAGGAGGTGTAGCGGTATTATAAAACTGCATAGAACTTGACACCACAAGTGTTGGATCAAGTATATGAAGTTTCAGAAGGAGGGTACCAAGTCATTGGCCAGAAGTCCTTGAGAAGCAGAGTTGGATGGTCAAAATTCTCTGTGGAGAACTCGTGAAATCGCGAGGGTCGTAAGATAGCCAAAAGTTGTAAGGTGGTTAGTGGATGGAGAAACTCGACACCCTAGGATCCAGATTAAAAGTTGTTCGTTGATCATGGTTGGTTTGAACCGTTGGATCATTTCGTGAATTCATGGATCGTGAACTTGGAGCGTAGGCCAAATTCTTGGTCACTCCAAGTCCCGAATCGCGAAAGAGATTAACAAGGGTAGAATCGGATGGTGGAGCGCTTCTAGGAAGAAGTGTCGAAATCCCATGAGCCGTCGGATCCAACCAACTAGCGAGGAAGTTAGGGATGAAGAGCTTTGATAGGTGTAAGCATAGGAGAGATATGGATCGTTAGATCCAAATCATCGAGGATCGTTGGATCTCGTACAAGAACTCATGTATCGGAATTCAGGGATTGAAGTGACAAGAGATTTGGAGTCACTGCATCGTGAACTCCCGCTTACCGAAAACCCGAAACCCCGAAATTATGAAACGATCTACACCGTATATCATAGGAGAGGAACTTGACCATTGGATCAAGTAGATGAATAGACCGTAATTTCAAAATTTCGAAATGTGTGGATGCGCGAACTGTCGATGCGTGAAAATCTGAAATGAAAAGTGAAAGTGGTGGGACCCTATGACATCACCGGAAGTGATGTGGACCTTCTTAAGGAAACCATGTGTCACTACCTTGGTTGGTGACAATTGTGTTGTGGGCCCAGGGGGGAGAGAGGTCGAATTTTTGGAAGTCGGGAGTTGGAGAGGGAAGCGAGTGTGAGAACCTTCGGGACCAAAACCCCAAAACCTGAAACCCCGAAGCCCCGAAATCCCGAAACCCAAAGTTTCATTTGGAGAGCCTTGTAGCACCTAGCAGTTTAGCGTTTGATCATGGCCCGTGGATGCATGGGTTGGGGACTAAGAAAAAGGGGGCTATCGCCGAAAATTGCAGAGCCAAACAGAGCTCAGAAAATTCATGGAATTGAAACGTTTTCTTATTCGCGTTGGTTTATGAATGTTTTAGTTTTATTAAGGGTTTAAGGCCTCACAAACTTCGGTTGACTACACGTTGTGTGTGCAGAGTTCAACGAGTGTCAGGACAGTCGCGAATTGACGTCGAGTATAGAAATGGAAGAGGTGTGGATTGCCTCTGATTCAGAGAACGAAAGAGAAGGAAGGGATGTCAACTTGGAAGTCGAAGGATCGAAATCCTATTGGCACGGAAGAGAATTGGATAAGGAAGGGCATGTGATGAAAATCATTGAAAGATTGCAGAAATATGCCCAGGCTCGTCGAGCCAATAGCTGAAAGCTCATGAAGGTCAGGGATCGGCAGGGTGAATTCAACTTAAAGATGTTGAAGAACCTGGAAAGAATATAAAAGTAATTGGAAAAGGAGAGTGACTCAAGAAAAATAGGGAGTCGCAGGACCCCTGAGAGAAAAATAAGATCGAGGAGTAGTAGTAGACATCATCGTCGCTCCCCAAAGCATTCCGGTAAGGAAGAACAAAGTAGTTCAAGCCCATCCCCTACCAGAAAACACCGAAGATATGGAGTGGATGATTTGAAAGGGGAGATGAATAAGATTAAGCCTCCTACGTTTGATGGAGAACATAAGAAGGAAGAAGATGCCGAAACATGGTTGCTTGGCATGAGGAAATATTTCCAACTACAGAATTATTGCTCTCATGCAGAAGGAAGACTTGTGATGTATCAACTAAAAGGAAAAGCATCCATGTGGTGAGATCAGCTTGTCCAGGTGCAACATGTTAGAGAGAAAGATATCACATGTAAGGAATTCAAGAGGTATTTCGAGAGGAAATACCTGACTAAAAGATACTATTACAGAAAGATGAAGGAGTTATTCGAACTCAAGCTGGGTAGCATGATCATTGATGAATACGAACGAAGGTTTTTGGAATTACTGAAGTATGTTCCATTCATCAAAGATGAGGCTGTCATGATTCAGAGGTATCTGAGTGGACTTCCATCTCCCATTAGTGACAAGATTCAGTATGATGATCCTATGACTATGGAAGAAACAATAAGAAGAGAGAAATGATTATATGAACAACAAAGAGAAAAGCCTACCTTTCGGAAGTCTTGGGATGACCAAAAGAAGTTTAAGAAAGAACAGAGGCAGAAGGGAAACAAACCTCCCTCTTTTAGAAATAGTCCTCAAGGACATCCTCGTTTAGAGAGCTGAGAATGGATGAAGTGGGGGAACAAAGGCCGAGACAGACGCCCATTCAGTGTTGGGGCTGTAAAGAGAACCACAAGTACAAATATTGTCCCCATAAAAATGGCAAAGCAAGAGTTTTCCATAATGTTCAACAAGCTGAAACAATGGAGGACATGGGCAGTAGAATGCAAAGGATCTATACGGCCCTGGACAACAAGCAAGATGAATTTCAGTCGCACATGATTGAAGTGGAAGGTATGATTAACAACCAACCATTTATTATTTTAATTGATTCAGGGGCTAGCCAT
>JZKD02S1674430.1:11409-23144 GCA_000966675.3 Picea glauca | reverse complement strand
TGCAAACCGCAACAACAGGTCCAACAACTTGCAAAGTTGAAGAACAACAAACCAATGAACAACCACGAAGAGATCGAACTGCAAGTGCAGGACCTCAACTTTGCAAAGTTGAATCAAACAAGAACCAGAATCATGGAACAAAGCAGCAAACAAGGATCGACCACTCCATCAACGATGCCGACCATGAACAAAACTGTGTCTCAATGCATCTATACAATAAACATTTAAGACTGGCAGAGCTGTTAGGTAAACAATTAAGACTGTCAGAACCATCGAAGGGCGTAGGCCCGTGCAAGCATTTAAGAAAATATGCAGCATGGCAGGCCTGTTCTCTCGAAGCACGCAACAATAAAGAAAAAATCACACATAGTAATTTGGTAGAGATTGTATTCTACCCAACAGAAAATGTTAAGGGAAACATTCGAACTAATGCTAGCATTAATCTACCTTCGACCAATGCATAATAAAATATATGATTCAAAAATAACATATACTACCAAATACTTTGGATATGCCAACATATTTCACATTGGGAAGAGCGAAGGCGGCAATAAGACGTCCACAATCTAATACCAAGTTAACGATTTATCGATTGCTATAATCTTTCTATGCCTACGGCAAGGACTAATAAATTTTTTATTTTTATATATTTTTTCCTAATTCCATAAGTAAACAATGTAGGATCTACTTTCTAGGGGAAAGGGAGCAAAAGGAGAGAAGTCGCACCCCCGGTGCAATTCCCACGAGTTCGGATAAACGGTGGCTAGAGAAGAGCAATGCACTATATTCAAAATTTCAAACCTTAGGCTACACGGTTTTCTATTGGGGGGAAATAACCCTCGATCAAATCCAACAATGCCCGATAATTTGCTAGAACTTATGCCTTCATTCGCAAAATCTGTTGTATTTATCGGTCGTGGCATTCCTATGGTGAACATAAAACTTGGGGTTTTATCATTTTATTCATTTATCCTCTCGTGTTTTAGTAGTCCATGAGAGTTGGTCCAGTGTTCACTTATCGAGTTCGCATGACTTAACACACCTAACGGTTCGAGTTTTTCGACTGAAGGATGTTTGAAAGGAAATTTCCGTATATGTGCGAGATGTTTATTCATTGGGTAAATGACATAGGAATATTAGCAATCGCTGCGATTTGTTTTGGCCAAAGACCTGAAAACCGTGGGTGCCATGTCAGCGTCGCAACGAACCACGTGGACATACGAGTAGGAGAAGCTAGATTGGTGAGTAGAGTCATAAGGAACAATGAGAGTTTTATGGAAGTGCAAATCAAATGCTACGAATGCATCATCCAAGAAGTAGTAGTAGAAAATGTTTGGTGAGAAAGTGTTTTTTAATGGTTTAAAACTAGCATAGTCGTTAAATCGTTGTTGGTGAATGTCGAAAGGCTTGAAACGAAGAATATGAAACCACTGAAGAATATGAAACTGTCATAAGTAAACGTGGCACAAATGTAAATCTAATATTGTAAAATGATAAAAAGTTAATAGTGGAGTAAATTTGTAATTTCAATTAAGTTTGTTAATCATTTGAACGTGACAATTAGATGGTCACACACTAATTTCTTAATCATATTAAATAAATGTTAAAAAGTTAAAAATGATAGAAAGTTAAGAACATGAGATCTATTTCATTGATTTGGAAAGACCACTAAGAATATGCTAGCATCTTCAATTGATAACCATACAATTGGAATTTATGGTTAAAATATCATTAAATATGCCCATTATCAATAGGTGTACGCCTTTCGGCGTGTTGCTGACTTCAAGTACGAGAATGCTAGCCTTTCTTTCATAAATACATCACTTCATGTTTAAGTATATAATAATATTGACTACACAATTTCAACGTATTGTAATACTTTACATATTGTATTTAATTAAAAATGAGTTTTTGTTAGAAATCCATCACCATCCCAGCAATAAGATTTTAATTCTTTGAACCAATAATATGGTAAGGAAATATGTTTTTTTTAAATATTTAAAACATAAAATTTTAAACTAAACTAAAAATTTAAAATAAAATCTTAATATATATATATATATATATATATATATATATATATATATATATATAATGGAGATACTTGAAAGTCAAATGAAACTAATACAAAGTCAAACTATAGAACTCATGCTATCCCACGGCATAGACTAATAAACGATAGACTAATAAGGCCACGGCATAGACTAATAAGGAACGTAATTATATTACATATTCGACCTTTTAGGCATAATACATTATTTTTATTGATTTAGGTAAGGTTTCTTAAGATTGTGTGTATATATTTCAGAAATTATTGTTTTGAAAGGTTTGAGTTGTTTTATGAGTTTTTTTTTCATAAACTATTTGTCATATGAGGTTGATTATATTTGATGTTTTGGGTTAGTTTTTAACATGTATGCATCCCCTTATCATATATTGAATTATGAGATATATGCCTTCGTTTATTATGTTCATTGTAAGTTGAACAAACATTGAACTTTTCTTATGAGCATAGCCAAAATACTATTTGTCATATGAGGTTGATTATATTCGATGTTTTGGGTTAGTTTTTAACATGCATGTATCCTCTTATCATATATTAAATTATGAGATATATTTTTTGGTTTATTATGTTCTATCATATATTAAATTATGAGATATATTTTTTGGTTTATTATGTTCATTGCAAGTTCAACAAATATTAAACTTTTCTTATGAGCATAGCCAAAATCCTTTTGTATTTTTAGGATGACTTTTTTTAGTCCGGGTTTATTGGATGATGCTTCTAAGATGTTAAATACATACGATTATATCTCTTGTCACAAGCTACTTTTGTCTTTAGTTAAAAAGAAAAAGTATATTGAGTTTCTTCATTACCATTATGACTATTACACAATGTGTTTTATGGATGAGTTTTTTACTAGATAGCGAACACCTATCCTCAATTAAAAATAAAGATTAATTTTAACTTCACATCTATTATATGTTAAGAGGGATAAAATATTTTGAGTTGCAAAATTTTTCATAAGTTTTTTCAATCTATTTTTCTTTCATTTTAAGGGGCTTATCTCTGTCATTTCATGATAGATTTAAAGTTAATATGAATCTAAGTTTTTCTCTCTCTCTATATATATAAAGGTGGATATTGTTTTTATTTATTTATGGATGATATTGTTTTTTTTTTAATTCCACTTATCAACTCCATGTTGAGAAATAAAGTAATTGCACATCTCCGTCATAATGGGATGTAGAAAATTCCTCTCTATGCAACAAAGGATAATTGATATTTAATAAGGAATATCATTTTCCAACCCCTAATTACAAATAATTTAGGTGAGATGTTATTCAATAGGTAAGCTCATTTTACAATTTGTTCGAACACAGTATTTAAAACATTTGGAGTGGTTGTCACCATGATGCCTTAGGTTCAATTTATGGTGGACTTGTTCCTATCATTCCTAGTGCTTTTCAATTGTGTTTCTTTATGATTTGTGGTTTTACCTATTAAACATGAAAACATGTTAGTTATCATTCTCATTTGTATCTATGTGAGCTGTGTAGACCATAATTGATGTATCGATATATTGACTTTCCATAATGATGCACTCTCTTTAAAGTTAATGGTTTTCTCCATACATACATAAATATGAATATTAAGAGGATAATTTATTATCCTCCAACCTAAATTCAAATCCCACTTGTAACATGTTTTCCCTTTGTGGGCCAACATAACTAGCATGTTAGAAAAAATATCACTCTAAATTAAGTGATTTGGGGTGGTACAAGATGTTACCAATCATTTTGTGTGGCAAGGAAAGTGGAAAGTAAAAATATGTCTACTAGAAGGGTGACCACTAACAACTGTAAAGAGCACCATGTTCTCTCTCCTAACCTCACTCAACCTACAAGATTGAAACCTCAACAAATGGATGAAATAAGAGCAAAGAGACTGTTTCAATAATGAAAACAAGTAAAATAAGGGGCATAAATGTGGTGAGAAGAAATTATTCTACATAGATTGTGAAGAGGAAGACGATCAAGAACTAGAGCCGTCACAAGATCTAGAATTGGAAGAGACTACTCCAACAATATCTTTTCATGCATTGGATTAGATCAACACTCCTCAAACTCTCGAGATATGTATATATATATATATATAAAGGTAACGATGTTGACTATTTCTGGTAGTATGTACAACTTCATTAATTGCAAATTAGTGAGACTTCTCAATTGCTTTATATATAGAGCACTGGAGTTTCAAGTAATGATTGCAGATGGAATCACCATAAATTGTTTAGGGAAGTGCCATAATATCAATCTCACCAAGGGGGAGTATTTATTGGATAGTCCAATTATTGCAATCCAAATGGGCGGTGTTGATGTTGTATTATTGGTTCGATGGTTACAATCATTGAGAACAATGGCTCTTAATTTTTGGGAATTTTTCATGAGATTTTTCTCAGAAGGAAAGGAAGTTGAACTCATGATTATCGAAGGGAAACCCTCTAAAATGATAAGATCTAATAGCATGATAAAATTGCTAAAAAAAGGTACACCATGGTGTAATTGAATAATTGTGCTCACTAAATGTTCAAACATCTATACACTTTGCTCTTGTGGATCTCCAAAAAGTTATTGATAATCATTCCAAGGTATTTAGAGAGATGCTTAAATGTATTTCACCTACTTCAGATCATGACCATTCTATTCATTTGCATTCGGTAAGTGTACTACCTAACATCACACCTTACAGGTACCCATATGCACAAAATAGTGAAATTGAGCATATGATTCAAAATATGTTAGAGGTTGGCATCATTCAAACTAGCTAGAGTACTTTCTCTTCACCAATAGTGATGGTTTGCAGAAAGGAAGGTTCATAGTGTATGTGTCCATATTATAGAGAGATCAACAAAATGACCATTAAAGATAATTTTACTATTCTAGTCATTGATGAAATACTAGATGAATTGTACGGATAATTTTTCTTTACCAAGTTGGATCTTCGTTCTGGATATCAGGGTAAAATCAAGAATCTGGGTAACACTTTCGTGAGAATCAGGTCGCAAAAATTGCTAACAACACTTTTTTCGATCGAACTATTGAATTTTTTCGGCTGAATTTTTTTTTTGATCGAAAGTTAAATCTAATGACACCCTCTAATGTCATGCCACCTGGTGCAACTAGATGTTTTTTTGTTTTTTTTTTAAGTTTTTTTCAGTTAAAACTATTTTTTTGCCAAAAAATACTAACTTTCGGCCAAATTATTAGTTCGACTGAAAACTGTAACTAATATGACACTTTTCAGAATAGTGTGTGTTCACTTCAACTTACTCCAACTTCAGAGGGAGCGGGACCCTTCAAATAGAACCAATGTGTTTATCATAAATTCATCTTTGAGAAGCTATGGTTAAAGTATTTAGCAACTATGGATGTTTAGTTAACATATATTTATATTAATTACTGAAATTAAAAAAAAAATATTATATTTGAAAATTGTACTTGTTTCATTAAGATTTATTTATATTTGTTACAGAAATTATGAAAAAAATCGTATTCTTTCTTAAAGAGATCTCCCAAGCACATCACCACACTTTTCTTTGGGTATATTTCTCAAACACGTTGTATCAAACTACAACTAATAACCTTTTTCCTATGTATCTCTTCATATTAATTTATAAAGTTTAGAAAACATGAACTAATCTCTATTGTTGTCTTTTAAATAAAAAACTAATAAAAACCATTTACCAAAAATTCGATTAGAATTGGTTTTTGAACAATTGACTGGTTTTCTATTTTGTGTACAGACATCTAGAAAACATGAACTAATCTCTACTGTTTTCTTTTAAATAAAAAACTAATAAAAAACATCTACCAAAAATTTGATTAGAATTGGTTTTTGAACAATTAACTGGTTTTCTATGTTGTGTACACACATCTATTTTGTTTGGTTGACCTTAAACACAAATCCAAGAGTTAAATAAAGAACATTACCTTAAAATGAAAATATTAAGATTTAAATCAAGAACATTACCTTAACATGAAAATATTATTGCTCACACATGAAAATAACATTGATGTTGTTATCACTATAGTAGAGACACATATGTTGTGAGTACCCTTGTTCCACAAGCAACTTTCTAGCACCCACAGCTAATTCCTTATTGTTGATGAGCTCCCCATGTCGTTCAAGAATTTTCTGAGAAGTGTTATTGAACGCTTTGTAGGCTTTGTGTGGATGACCTGCAGATGTCTCGTTACTTTGACATATGCTCAATAGAACGCCCATGTTCACAAGAGAAATGGAGTTCTTCTTAAACATGCGTTGGAGAGCGAAGGTAATCTTGGAGATGACCCCAAAGTTCCCAGAGGGAATTTGGCAGCCTTGAGATATTCATCCTTCTCCGTCAATTCAATGACCTTAGGCTAACCCTTTGATGCAGGCACAGGGAGAACCAAGTACATGGTCACAACATATTCATTGATGACAAAACCCTCACCTACAAGGCCACTGCCATGGGCACTTGTGCGCACACACCCAACTACCAACACCCCTTCCTAGCTGGTGGAGGTGTCTGGGCTGCCACTACCACTAATTCTTATTTCAAAACAAAGATGCGATCTGGGAGGTAGAGAGCAGAACTATTATTTTTCTAAAAATTTGTTAGGTGTTTTTCATGCACAACAGTTATTTATTTATATCTTTCTTTCATATTTTTTAATTTGTAAACTTATTTTTAAATTTGTTTTTCTTTTAATGCCATTTTTATTTATAAAAAATAATTTTGATTTTGATTTTTTTTTTTTAATTTGTTATTATCGAAATTTATTTGATAATTTTTTTAGTACATAAATTAATTCAACATTGTGAAATAATCTTATTATAATAATCAAATATATAATGTTATTTTTTTAATGTTTACAATTATATTAATTTGAATATATTTAAATTACATAGTGTTAACCTTTTATATTTTCAATTTAATTTATTTAAAATATTTCTTACAAATTTTTGTTGTTTTATTCCTACTCTCAATTCATATATATGAGGCTCAATTCATATATATGAGGGTAGGGGAATAATAGAGAAAACATTTTAAATTTTAACCTTGAGAAATATTATTGCAATGAATTAACAATAAATCAAAGCTATCAAAGCACATTAAAAGAGTTAGTAGACTTGCATTGTATATTAAATATCAAACAACTTTTGGAATTAAAAAAAATGTTTACAAATCCATTGTAACTCACACAAACCCATTGAATTGAAAAGAATTAATGATTTTGTGGATTTACATATAATTTAGTTGTCGTTGAAATATTGATCCATCCTATGGGCCTTCCATATATATTCATAAGGTGGCTAGGTGTGCAAAGTGAGGGTGGAGAGAATAATAGAGAAAACAAATTTAAATTTTAACATTTGGAAGTTGGGAAATGTTATTACAATGAATCAACAATAGATCAAAACTACCAAAACACATTAAAAGAGTTAGTAAACTTACATTGTATATTAAACATCAACCCGAATGTTTACACCAACGTAACAAACACAAACCCATTGAACTGAAACGAATGATTTTATGGACTTACATATAATTTAACTATCATTGAAATATTGGTTCATCCTATGGGTGTTCCATATATATCCATAAGCTGGCTAGGTGTGCAATAGAGAGTTGGGTTGATGAAAATATTCTTGTAATTTAATTAATAGCATAAGTAGCACAACCAAATAAAAAAGTGATTAATATGCTGTGATATAAGATTAAACTAAATTCTAATCCTTCTATATATAATGTTAAAACCTATCCAATATTAAATATAGGATTAGGGTTTAGTTTAATCTTTGCTTTAAAGATTAAGGTTTAAAAAAAAAAACCACTAATCTTCATTTAAATAAATATAAAAATTCAACTTACTAAATATGCTATTCTAATTTTTTTGTTAAAACCTATCCAATATTAAATATAAGATTAGGGTTTAGTTTAATCTTTTCTTTAAAAATTAAAGTTTAAAAAAAAAAACCCACTAATCTTCACTTAAATAAATATAAAAATTCAACTTACTAAATATGCTATTCTAATTTTTTGGTGTAAGAGCTATTGTACATGCATATGACCTATGCACTCTAATCTTTATTGTACATGCATATGACCTATGCACTCCAATCTTTATTGTACATGCATATGATCTATACACTCTAATCTTTATTTAAACTTTAATAATAATAGCATAACCAGAAATAACTTAGTCCATCAAAATAAAAATAAATACTAAAAAAATCCAAAAAAATTACAAGGCAAAGAAATTACATCAAAGTATTCATTAACCTAAAATGTATATAAAATAAAATAAATTCTAAAAATTCTTATGGTTAAACGCACTATTCACAACATTGTAAGATCACATAACATAAATCCAGATCACATAACATAAATCCTAAAATGACTTTTGGCTAAATTCATTATTCAAAAGATTATAATATTTATTAAATATTCATAATATTCCATTTTTCATTAAATGTTTATAATATACCATTACATCAAAAAAAATATTTATAAGTAAATAAATCCTGAAATCATTTTTTATTAAATATTTATAATATCCCATTGCCATTCGAATTTGAAGAAGTCGGCCATTCGAATTTGAAGAAGGAAAGTGTAGGAGTAGGTCATTCTTAAGATCTGGATCATGGCCAAAAGTACAAATCTTCCATCGGACTACGTTCAGATTTTTATGATCAGAATAATAATAAATATCATACTGAGATTGTCATTTCATGTTTTTCAAATCTGCCATTGGATTACGTTCAGATTTTTAAGATCAGAAAAATAATAAAAATCATAACGAGATTGTCATTTCACGTTTTTATTTTGTCATCATGTGAATGAAACGATGAACTTGTTGAGTGTTTCATAATAAATTGGCTTACAATGATTATGTGTTGATGCACGGATACAAATTGGTTGTGGGGAATTGCAGAGAAAATGCCAGATAACCGACATAAATCCTAGAAAAGGTTAGACGTTTCAACAGTAGAGGTGGGTGTGCATTCTTGCTAAAGGACAAGGGCGTTGAATTTCCATGAATTTTTAGAGGGATTTTAAATTTTATGAGGGATTTTATTTTTTTAATTTTAATTTTGAAATAATTTAATTTTATGTAAAATTGTTTTAGTGTTAGAAATGCTTGTCACTTATGGGAATTTCATCACCAACCTTTAACATGAGTGGATTTTTGAGTGTCTTTTCTCAACCTAATACACACCAATTAAAATAACCCAAATTATTGATTCAATTTTGATTTATACTCAAATCAATTAATTTTATGAAAAAAAAATATTTACACTCAACTCATTCTATGAAATCTATGTATTACAATCCTAAATTTTTTATTATTCCTTTAAATCTTTTTTATATTGCATGCACTTTTAAAATCCATCCATTAAAATTTGGTGTCATTACTTTTTGTTTATCAAATCTATGTATTGTAATTATAAATTATTTATTATTCTTTTAAATCTTTTTTATATTTTAAAATTTACACATTACTTTTTATTTTTCTCCTTAAAAAACCTTCATTTACTCATTCTCAACTAATCATTTTCACAATTAAGAAACCATTTTCACCTCATTACTTGGTTATAGTCTTCGGCATTAAAATGTGAGAGTTTTCATTCCATATCCATTTAGTCCATTAATGATGTCCTATTTTTTCATCCCCTCCCGTTGTTGTACGTACAAAGTGAAAAAGTTGATACTTTTGTCGAGGTTACATGGAAGTATATGTCACGTGAGGTTGATATAGGGTATACTCTTTATAACTATGACGAGTTTGGATTTTAATGTTATCTCAGCCTTCTAAATATAGCCACTTACACTTATGTTGTACAACACTCACATGGACATGTCAAAATGCTCAGAAACATTTGTCGTTTCTATAGCATCCCAATTATATGAGCAATTGGGTGGAAAAAAAACCCACTTTTGTGGTAGGTAGTCAAAGGGGCACCGGAGTGCAAGACTCATGAGTAAGGAGTAGTGAATTGTGACCGTTAGTGCTTAATCAAGTTCCAACATTCATGATCCAACTAAGACCCGTGGGCAGTGAAATCGCGTATGGATTCACATGGTTATAACTTGGAGGCTTGTCGCTAGAGAAATGGAGTAGAGAGCGCAATTAATAGCACTAATTGAATTTGTTGATAGACTTAATGTTCTCACGAATCACGATACCCAAGGTTTTATCCATCTTGAATCTCTTTTACGTTTTCTCTGAGTCTCTAATCTGGTTTCCAAATTTCCATTTCTACCCATTTTTTCAGATTTACGATACCCACAGGCTAAGACACCACTGCTTGGAAGTTGGAAGTTTTCCTTTAGGGTTTATTTGGAGTTTGTGGTTCAGTTTCCAAATTTCAAGTTCCACCCATTTTTCCCGGATTCACGATACCCACGGGCCAAGACACCACTTATTGGAAGTTGAAAGCTTTAGTAACAGCGAATTCCAGAGTATAGAACGAGCGGATGACTTTGCCAAACTAGAAATCCAATGTTCGATTGACAATATCTCTAGGTTTGCAATTAGGGTTTCAATTTTGTGAAATTTTGATGTTTATTCGATGTCTTTCCTGTTAATTAATTTTATTGCACCGTCCCTTCATGCGAGAAACCTTGGAATTCATTTCCTATGGGTATTCCTCACGCCCTGAGAATTTCATGGACAAGCGCCGAAAACAATATGTTAATCTCTAATGCTCCTCATGTCTGATTCATGTTGAGGAATATGTGTATTTCATGAGATCTGTTTATGCTGGGATGATAAGTATTTGGTATTGGTGGATATAGTAATCTGCGTGTAGGGTTTCTATCTCTTTTTTGTTTATGCTGGGATGATAAGTATTTGGTATTGGTGGATATAGTAATTTGCGTGTAGGGTTTCTATCTCTTTTTTATTGGAATGGAATTTTATTGAGATGTATGGTTTCCAAATTGACTTAGTTGACATATTCTGTATTGGTTTATGTAAAGAGTGATTATGTTGGTCTGAACGCCTCAAATGAAAACCCAAATTGAAACACCTAGCCTACATAATGTCTGAGAGCTAGATAAAGAGCTAGATAGAGATAGAAGTATGTGAGAAATATACCTTTCAATCCATAGATAATGAAATACTTTGTTTTGAACTGACAGTTGGTCCATGCAGGCTTGAAATTTCACAATGTCCACAATCCATTGTCTAGAAAACAAATTTACAGTAATAATGTTGTTTTGTTGATGTAAACTTATATCACAAATTGAAAAGATTACAAGTTTCTAGAGAGGATAAGACCATTTTTGGTTGAATGGATCAAACGGCCTAGAATTTTACAGAGAATACTCTGATGAACTAGGTGTGAATGAGAGTTACAGTTTTCCAAATGGCTTAGTTGGGTCGTCATTTACGGTTACTATAAACAATCATTATGTTTGTTTCTCTAGCTTGATGACCCAAATTGAAATTTTTAGGTTATGCCATCCATCTCCTTTATGGAATTAATCTATATAGATATATGGAATACTAATAATGAAATATCCATGCTATCCATGCTATTGAAATTAAATTGATTCATTCGGGCCTCGAATTTCACAATTACCCTTATTTAGACAACATTCATTTAATGAATTTAAACTTGTACAATAGATAGAAGAGCTAACATGTTTGTAGAGTGGATAAGAATGACTTTTCATCTT
>JZKD02S1674429.1:580386-590615 GCA_000966675.3 Picea glauca | reverse complement strand
ATGCAACATACCATTTGATGTTACAGTTTACTAGATCACTACTTGATACTTTCTCATCAAAACTTTAAGTCTAGATAAATAATAGGTGATATTTTCATTTTCTTCCATTTTAATTGAAAGAAACTTGCTCTTCAAAAATATCACTTTATTTGTATTTATTGTTTCATACAAACATTTTAATGTCTTCCATGTCTCACTTGATATCTTGAGTGTCTCTTATATGAGGAATGATAATGTCTTTCACACATATTCTCTAGAGAACCTTTGTCTTGGCTTCTATTTTCTCAATCTTGAACTAATTCTACAGTGTAGTTAGTTTAGCTTCAACATAATTGTCCATGCATTGTATCCTTCCACCAAAGTTCACATCTTAAACTTCCAATTTATATAATTCAATCCATCTAACTTATTTGCTTCATTTAGATAGGAATCACTTAAATTTGACATGTATAAGTAGCAAAATAAATAAAAAGAATTTTTGTGCAATAGCAATTACCTCACATTAACCAAGACTCTCTGACTCCATGAGTGTTGTGTACTCCTCCCACAAAGTATCTCTTCGTCGAGACCTCTCATGCCAAGCTCTAGTAAATTAAACACACATCAAATAAATAGAATGCAAAAGAGTTAGTTCTCTATTTCATATTATTGAACAAGAAAACATACATACATATATATAGGCTTTCTAAAAATCAATTAATCCCTCAAAAAAATATCAATTGTCTACCTACACTCTATTCTTACAATCAAACTCTATCTATTATCTACCAACCTCAAAATCTACTCATACAATAATAATCTACTATTACATTTTTTCATTTATTTATAACATTCTCAACAATTCTCTTCTTTGACCTTCCCAACACCTTTACATATTATAATCCATACAAATCCATCAACCAAATTGTACATTAATATATAAATTAAAATTAAAATTAATTATATTAAATTAACATTCACTATTTCCATTCACTCTTAAATATTGTTAATTATGTGAGCTTCTAAGATGAATAAAAAAATCCCCATCAAACATTAGCAAAGTTTGATTATAATATAATCTAATTAGTCATAAACTCCACTTATTTCTTTACTTCAATATTGAAAATTGCATTAAAATTGATCAAAAAAGTAACTGCAAAAACCCATTACTACATTCCAAATTCAATAAGATTTAAAAAAATATAAAATATATACGCACATACAAATTCACTCTGATTAATAAACATAAAAAAAATTAAAAACACATAAAAGATATACCCAAACTCATGGACTCTTCAAAAAGGTATATCCTCCTAGAATATATTTGGCTGTATTCAATTTCAAAAGGTGTGCAATTTTGTATGGACTCTCATCATCGTTGGCCGGTCCGTCCTTTCTTTTCCACCTTCACCGTATTGGAAACTAAACTACGGATAGTCAGCCTTCCTCCTTCATCTTTGTTCAAGACAGTGACAATTCACTATAGATTGTGCGAATTTTTAGCTATAAACAGTGACTACTGGTTTATGTATGTATGGAATAATTTTTCTTTGATCCATTTAAAAAAAAAATAATTGATTTGGATTTTATATGAAATTGTAATTTTTAATGTTTAAATTGCAGTTTTTAATTTTTAGTTATTTGAATTGTAGTTTTGTTTTAATGTGAAATTATAATTTTTTAGTTGTTTGAATTGCAGTTTTGAATACAAGAATGGATTCAGAATTTTAAAATATTTTTAATTCATCAAAACTGTGCAATCTCAACCAATGGTTTCTGTAATTCCATCCATTCTTTCAAAAAAATTACTAATTTCTAAACAAAACTAATAAAAACACAGAGTCAAACAATATTTCAAAAACTCTATATTTAAACTAAACCTTTTTTAATGAATAAACCCCAAACAAATATTTAAACTACTATTTTTGGTTGTACCAAACCCTAGATTTATAGAACCATATGAACAATATTTAAATTAAGCCCCTTTTAGTGAATAAACCCCAAACAATATTCGAAGAGTCTAATATTTAAACTACCATTTTTGGGTTAACAACAAATTCTAAATTTAGATTTGTAGAAGCATATGAATAGGAATTTAATAAAAATTGTGATATTTGGTTTATTTTATAAAATATTTTTTTTTTCTTCGAAATAGCAGTTGTCTTGTTATTCAATTTTGAATTAAAGATAACTTTTCAATACATATAAACTCAAAGCCATTACAACATATTCATTATGAGCTTTATTCATGTCATGGGAATTGAACCAGGGTGAAGAGAACAATAATCATTTTCCTCACAACCATCCAAGCTACACTTAATTGACTAAAAGCCCCTATAATTTATTTTACAATATGATTTGTAGTTTAATAAGAAAATAAAATAAGACAAAGACTTAATCTATCTGTTAAACAATTTAATATTTAATTTCTAAATAGCTGAACCAGGGTGGGGAGAATAACAATCATTTCTTACAATCATCCAAACTAAGCTCAATCACCATTCCTCACAACCATCCAAGCTACTCTCGGCCCAATTGACTAAAAACCCTATAATTGACTAAAAACCCTATAATTTATTTATAATTTATTTTAGGGTATGATTTGCACTTCAATAAGAAAATAAAATACGACAAATGCGTTATTTTAGGGTATGATTTGCACTTCAATAAGAAAATAAAATACGACAAATGCGTAATCTCTCTGTTCAACAATTTAATATTAAATTTCTAAATAGAGAAAATAGAAGACTCCCATTTATCAGACTCCTGCATTTTGCTATTTTAAAAGACAGTTTGTTGCAAGCATGTGGATTGGATTTATAATTTAAAGCAGGAAAACAGATAATTGGGCGGAAGACAATAAAATAAGGCTTAATCTATGGCGGAAGCATTAATATTGTATCTCTAAATAGTGGAAAATTGAAATAGAAGATTCTCATTTATGAGACCCCTGCCTTTCGTTATCTTAATAGACTGAAAAATTGTGGCAGGCTTTGGATTTATAATTTAAAGCAACAGCGAAAGAAAAAGCAGATAACATTGTCTCCCCAATTTGGAATGATAAAAGCGGTAATCTTTTAATCAAAGCAAAATAGTTTGATTCATATTCATATAAAAATATGAAAACATTACAACCTTCAGAAAAAAAAAGGCATGGAGATTCCATACATTTGGACAATGTATGAATCTTTTAACCCAAAAAACGTTTTCAGTAATAGTAAGAACAGTAGCAGGGGACGGTATATGAGAATATGAGAAGAGATTAGGTTAGGCAGACAATACAAGTAAAAATCAAAATGAAAGAAACAAGCTCTCCTAGGCTAGGCATGAACCTGCTTTAAATCCTACACGATTGGCTAGACTGTCAAACACTACACGGTACCCTTGCTGCTGAATGTTGCCAATAATGGAGAGCCCACCAGTGTTCCCAGCGAAGGCAAAGCAGAAAGTCGCGGAACTATCCACAGGGATGAGATAATTAGTAGCAGGCAGAGAGATATGGGCACCGCCCTGGAAATGAAAGACCAGGGTGGGGACCTTCACGGTTTTCAGCCCCGATAAATCATAACAGGTATCAAACAGAGAAAACCCACCTGCGGATTTCAGGTTCCCAGTCCCGACCCTGAAAGCATCCCTCATTGTAGAATAAGCAGAATCAACCAAACGCGTCACAGAGGTCCCGGAATCAATAATGACTCCGCCATTGCCAGTCGCATCCATCCGAAACACAGAGGCCGGAATGGAGGTGAGCCTCCTCCCGCCGACGCTTATGCCCACCAGTTCAACATAGTAGAACGTATCGAGCTTCGGGTTGCTCAAGAGCGGTGTAAAAATTGCGGATTTGGGTATTGCAGCTTTGCCGAAGATTAGGGAACTAGCCGTTCCAGACGCGCTCCTGTCGACTAAACAGTAAGAAAATTGTTTGCTGAACTGAGCTCCGGTCTGAGATGGAAACGAAAGCGAGCCTCGGCCCAGACCCAGAAGCCCAGCAGCTCCAATAAAAAGCCCTTCGTTGTCGTGGCCACAGCCGAGAGCCACTCTCCTGATCACTTGGCCTCTGAATGTGAGCGTTTCTGTGGAAAAATCGCCCACTGTAAAAGACCCATCCCCATAGGAGACCTGGTATTCGCAATACCTCTTGTTTCTGCAGCCACTGATGTCTAGTTTCTTGCACAGCGGAGTCGCACATGGAACCTTTCTGTATGTGGATGAGGCCGCAGGATTGAATAACGGATCGGTTTGGCGATAGCACTTACTGCAAGGCAAACACTGAATCCACATTATATCACTACCAGTGTCCAGCACCATGTAAGTGTAGCGAGGCGGGGTGCCCACTCCCAGCCTTGTGAAGTATTCCCCGCTGCCCTGTGAAAACCCAGAGATTATAGAGCTGCTGAAGTCCTTGGTATCGAAGCTCGCATCGATGCTGGAACCGTTCAATGGCTTCATCTCGGCTTTGCTGACGCCCATTGCAGCAAGCTGCACGCGGGCATTGATGGAATCGACTCTCGCAGCATCTCGCTTCAATCTCTCCTGCAAGATCTCCTTCACCAAGCTTGTGTTGCTGCTGCTGCTCAGCGAGTCTCTGTGAACTACCTTGAGAACAATGCTGTTTCTCTCTTCGCCCTGCACTGTCTCGCTCCATTCTCGGGCACTAGCCTTGGACGGAGCAGTCCCGGGCTTCAAGGCTGCCTCCACATCCAGAACTTGATGTGCCGCTGATAATTCATCCCAGATTTCTGTGGCAGAGGCAGACACGAAACATACGATAAACAGCGCCAAGGCAGAGACCATCACCGACTTTTCCATGGTGCAAACACCTCTGAGGGCTTACAGAGACGCCTCAAATAAATAATGAAACTTTAATTTTTTTTTTGAATTTTTATAATTAATTTATTGAAAATTATTTTTATAAAATATTTAATCCTTTAAAATATATATATATATATTATCCTTTTAAATAATGGACCATTTAATCATTAAGGTGATATCTCACTTCTTTCCTAAATACTAGACAATTAAAATATGAAGAAAGGCATACATGTATCACCTCACACTCATTTTGTCCCTCTTGTGCTAAATGCAAAGGTGAACATTACCCTATAATTTTGACAAGTGCTAGATCTTATCATATGAATTGTGTTCCAACTCCTTACACTTGGTAATCTTCCTAGGCCTATTCATTTAAGCTAAATCACATGTACATCTTAAGGAGTATAATGTTACATAATAAGTGATAACACTTACCCTATTCTAGATTTAGTGTGTTAGTGAATAAAAATGTAGAGTTAAGATAACAATAATATCTCTGCCAAATAAATTCTTAAATTGCTTTTTTTCCCATGTAATTAATTCAATCCATTTGAATTAATTGATTGGGAAGGTGGTCATTTTCTAGAGTTAGGGTTTGGTAGAGATCTCTAGGGCTAGAGTGAGAGGTTATAATTTCCACAAAGGGGGCCCAACCACCCCTTCCTTTAAAGAAGTGGCTATAGTTGGGCCAAGCAAGATAGTGGTAATGGAAAGTACTATCAAAATGGTAATGTGGAGGAATATTTTAACAAAAAATAAAGGGGAAGCTAAAACCAACAAAAGTGACACTTACAAAGCTATGAATGGAAAGAAAAAAAGGAACCAAGGGGGTTTCCTAGTTAAAACAACTCAGAACTCAAGATATGAGGAAATATAAAAAATAAAAAAAAGTGGGAGACGAAATACAACATATGAATGACCATGCAGTTATTAAAAAGTTCATGGGTAGATGGCCATCTAAATGACTTGTTATCTAGTGGGTGAATACTAGATGGAAAGCGAAGGGAAATGTAGATCTCAAACTGGGGTCTAAAGGATTTTTCATGATGATTTTCACAAACATAGAGGAAAAGAAAATGATCTTTGATGAGGACCCATCAATTCGACAAGCTTGCATCTTAGGTACTAGATAAAGAGGCTTAGACAACAGTAGGAAGACTTTACACAAGCCCCAGTGTGAATTTCCTATACTCGTTACCACAAGAGTATTGGGAAGAACATACACCAAAAGGAGTCGACAATACCCTTCTCATCTTCATTAAAACCTCAAAAGTCACCAAGAAAGGTAAGTAGACATCCTATGCTCAAATTTTTGTTTATATGAATGTCTTGGAATCATTGAAAGTATTGATCTAAAGAAACTTTCAATATGAGGAATATATACAAACCCTAGATTACAAACATGTGCAATTTTGCTGCTAGAAGTGACATGAACATGGGAACCTATTTAGGGATTCCTTCTAGATGTAGTAGTTTCGATGGAAATAAAACATGGGAATAAATAGATAAAGAAGGCTTCAAAAAAGTTTGGAGCAAGTGAAAGTTGGGGAAACAACAATAGAAAGTTATTGGTAACAATATTTAGAAAAAAAAAAAACAACTTTCATTCTCTCATAAATGACCAAAAGGATAAGGAACCAACACCTGTGTAAATGTCCATAAATGTAGAGGCCAACCTTGAGTCAAACTTTGTTCAGAATAGAGAGACAAGGGCTACCCAAGGGGATGTCAATATGGAACCAGAGATGGACCCCAAAAGAAGGACATAGAGAAAAACAAAGGCAAGGTAACCCAAAATCTAGCACTGATGCAAGATAAGGTGATGAAGGGAGAAATAGGAAAAGAAGAGGAAGAAGAGGATCAAGAGGAATTGGAGGAGGACATTGAAGAACAATGGGAGGATGTGGAGATAGTTAAGCTAGATATCTAGCCACTCCTAGAGATGTATGGAAAAGATCAACTGGAGAACCTAACAAAGGACAAAATTCAATATCTATAATATGGTTTGATCAAGGGGAAAATCAAGATGACAATATAAGTCAAGTGCTAGGTCACCAACATTTATTAGGTGCAAAAAAAATAATGTCAAACCTCATAAACTAGGAAAGGAAGAAAAGAGGAAAGGATGGTGATCAATGAAGCAAATGCTAGAAGAAGTAGGAACCCAATTGGTAAATTCTGGTAAAACCACATTGCTCATGGAGGTAAACCTTCTTTCCCAACCCCTAGTTTAACATGAAAGTATTTGGTTTCATGTATGAGATTAAGAAAGTACATGACCCCATGGAAGGTAACCTCAATTATGACTACACTGAGAATTAACTTTCTTGCAGATGCTATTTAGGTTTAAATCACTTTTTGGTCCTAGAGTAAGACCTAAAAGTGCTTCTTATTGGCTAAGAGTTAGTCTTCCTCGGATGTAAGGAGACAAGTTAACGATCCAAGGCTATTGGCCCAAGACCATGAGTACAACAAGAGTAAAAGTGTGTGGGATGCGAGGGTCTCAACCCAAGATCATGAGCCCAACAAGAGTAAAATTTTGTGGGACTCAAGGCTAAGGCTATCGACCCAAGACCAAGAGTTTATTAAGAGTAAAACTCTATATGTTATTTCAAGTGGTTTGGTTTTCCTTGAATAATGATGATGAGTGAGCCTGCATTCATGAATAGAAACTAGTAGTGGTTTTCCTCAATGTTGGTTGAACATCGATTTATGATAGGTTTTTCCACCTTCACAACAAAAAAAATAGTGACTTATCCCTAGAAATAACCTAACAAAGTTAAGTCTCATTCATCGAGGTTTTGAATAGCATGGATGTAAAACATTTATGTAGAAATACTATAACATTAATTTATATGGTTATTATGACTCATATCATAGGTTAGATGTAAGTTGCTCACACTAGTTACTTATACTATCCTAACAAATATTGGACCATTTCAATTTTGAATGGATCAAATTTAATTTGTGTTTAAAAATTTAATTCATTGTTTTTAGGTTCCTATGGTGTGAGTTTTCATAATTGTTTTCCGGATTGTCCACAGTGAAATTCATTTGTTAAATTAATCAAACTGGACCATGAGAATAACAAAAGAGACTTGAACCTCATAATTTTTGGTATAAAAGAACAACAAGAGGAGGATACGCTAGCAATAGTAAAAGAAGAATTAAATAATAAATCACAAATTGATACAACTTATCTCATAGAAGAAAAGAGGCTAGGAAAAATATTTGATCACAAAGATAGGTTGATCTATGTCAAAGTAAGTTGTAATGGCCATAAATATAGCATACTCAGTAAATATCTGATCTTAAAAGCGTCATGAATATTTATAAATGAAGACCTCATTCCCGAAGACCAAGATGAATTAAGGAAGTTCAAAAGGTAAAAGAATCTAGGAAAGAAGGAAAATGGGCAATAATTAGAAATCAAAAATCTATTGTTAGGGATAGAGACCAAAAGGATAATAATAAATAGGAATTTGGGACACTGGGGATTCTTTTTTGGAACTGTCATGGCTTTCCATGGCGCAAAGGTCCTATGATAAGTTGGATCCTGAGTGATATTGATATTATTTGTCTAGTTGAAACTTGGGAGCATGAGGATTCTAAGGTCCCTAACATAGAAGGATTTGTCTTGTGGTCGGAATGGAACAAAAAATCCCACCGTAGAGGGATAATAGGCATAGCTTGTTATATTAGAAAGAGAATTTCTCTTCACATTCAACTTCATAAGATCGACCCTCTCAATCAATACATTTGGATAGAAATTTCATATACCAATGCTAAGAATATGTATATAGCAATTTGTTATTTTGCACCTATTAATTCTACTTTTTATAAGAAAAATAATCTAAATAACAATTGTCCCTATAATAATTTAGAACAAGATATTTATAGTTTGAAAAATGAAGGTAATATTCTCCTGCTAGGAGACTTTAATTCTAGGACTGCAACTAAACAAGCTACTCTTTTAAGAACTGATTCCAACCAAAATCCTTTATGGCTAGATGAGGACCTTGTTTTATCTAATAGCTACAAAAGAAGCTTTGAAGACCTAATTGAGAATTTGTTTGGTATTGAGTTGGTCAAGATCTGCAACTCTCAAGACCTAATAATTTGCAATGGAGTAATGAAGTGGCCAAAGTCCAACTAGATGACTTGTATTCATGGGCTAGGTAGTAGTGCCATGGATTATGTGATATATAATATCCCCGTTTCTAACCAAATAGAAACTTTTGACCTTTTAAATGACCATGAGCCCGACTATGATCATAAACCTTTAACCCTAACTCTAAATTTTTCTATGCACATGAGTGTCATTGAAGAGAATTATGATAATCAAAGGAATTTGCATTTTTAAAAAAGTAAAATTGGTCTTTTCTTAAAGGATTTAAATAGTAAATTAAATCTCCTAACTTATAAGNACCATGCATCAACCTGTACCTCAACCTGTAATCAACTTGTACCATAAACAGGTGCATCAACCATGCACCAACCTATACCAAACAACCTGTAATCAACCTGTACCATAAACAAGTGAATCCAACCATGTACCAAGTATGTACCAATCATGTGTCACCTACTCATCAACTATGACTAATGAATATGTACCAACATAATCAACTATACACCTCATGTATGTGCCAACTCATCAACTACTTGTCTCAACCATGTACTCAACATGTACCTCAACCAAAATCCCTCATCAATTTCATCATCCAAATCTGATTTTTAGCTTTGTAATATACCTGGTGTATATGATCACATTCCTACAAACCTTCCTTAACTTTAACAACAAGAGACTAGAATTTTCATCAAAATTTTCTTTAGTCTCACATGCCTAGTTTTGGATTAATCAACAACCCTAGCTTGAAGTAATCATAACTTTGAACCTGTAATGTATAAAGATATGAAACTGATACACAATTTTCTTCAGTGTGGTTTATGCAATTACTCCATGTTTCACTACTTGGAACCTCTTAGAAAAGGAGTTATAGCAAAAATGACATACCTTGTTGAATTCTGGTTTATTCTAGAGAGTGACCTTGTAGAGCGTTCCCCACAAAAAATATTCATTGAATTGATCTAAAACTATTAAAATATATACTAAATCCTATACCCTAACCAACACATTTGGTCTCACTTAATTTGGATCTTTTATGAAGAAGTTATGACGTTTTTACCCGAAACACTTGTTTTTGACTAGTTTCAGAACTAGCCACAAACCCTATTTTCCACAGAGTGTAACTCCCAAAATACAACTTCACACAAGATGAAGTGTTTACCACAGATACTTGGTTATGTTTTCTCAATGGAATAGAAATTTCAAGGTCTGAATCATTATAGAACAAAATTCATAGCGAAAATGGTGAGATGACCTGTAAATAACATACCTTGGAAAGAACCATCAAAAGAATTTATCCTTCCTTGCATTT
>JZKD02S1674429.1:561638-580186 GCA_000966675.3 Picea glauca | reverse complement strand
GTTTGCAAATTTCATTAATATTGGGAAAGGGCATTAAACATTTGGAGTGATAAGGAGTGATTGAAACCGGGATTGGGATAAATTGCAGGGTGAGAAAACACTAGAAAAATCAACAATTTCCAGACTCACCACATAGAGGGCAAGGGAAGTTAGTTCTGAGGTTTTGGTTCTTCCCTTGACATGGTTGATTGTTTTTTTCCCCCTTGGGGGTTTTGGTTGCCCTGATTCTGGTTTCCCCCAGCGGGATGGCTTTGTTGGGGGTGATTTCCTCCTAGTCTTGGGTTGTTATTGCTTATATTTTTCCCTTTATTCTTGGCATTATTTGGCTGATAGGTCAGATTTTCCATATTCAATTGTTCAAAAGTATGAACTTATTGAATGGGAGAGGGTTGAACAAAGTTAATGTCGGCATGTGGTTGTCTTGGTGGAAGAGAAATTGGTTTTGGAGGACCAAGAAATGGGAAATATTTATTGTTTTGTGGAGACAATCCATATGGCATGCAAGAAGTTGAATCATCCACTACTATTGAGATTATATGTGGGGGTGGAGAGTGGACTCGTACTTGGTTAAGAGACTAGATGCATCATGGGTACCGGTGGGGGTCCACCCAATGGTGGAGGGGGAGCAATAGGATATGATTGTTGGTGAGTAGGAGGAGGGTAATAAGACGTCCCTCCATATGGTTGTGGATATGGATGTGCCCCATAAGTGGGTGACGGGTGGCCGTAAGGGTTGATATGGGTCATAAAACCAATCAACCCATCTACAACGTGGGACATCCCAGGTTTGTCCTGGCCAAATGGTATGGATCGGTGTGCATCATGTAATACTATGTACAAGTAACCCGATTGAGAATAGATGAGGTCAAATTGTTGGGCCTTGTTGATGGATTTCTCTTCTGACTAAGGAAAATTGGGTGTTACATCCTTGGAAATAAGAAAGACGAGTGATTTGAGAAACCAATCAAGACTTTGTTCTTTGGTGGTTTCCGCTTTACACAAACTATGTCATCGACGCCATTCATGAATGTGGTCGGCTATATGGATAGCAGTGATTTATTTGAACTCGTAGAGGATTTTGAAGCTAGTATCATGATGAACTGGTAGTTGAAAAAAGGAAAAAAGCGCCTTGGCCAATGATTCAAAGGTCACATGGGACCCTGATTTTTTGTCCACATACCATTTGGCTTATGAACCAGTGAGAGTTATTTGAAATAACCTTAAACAGATGGAATAATCCATGATGTTTTTAGAAGATAACCATAAGTGGAAGGTCATAACATGGTGTGCGGGATCTTCCCCTAGTTTTCCTTCAAATTTCGGAATATATGAAGGTAGTTTGGTAGGCATATTGGGCCATGTGGGGTCATGTAAAATGGGATCATTCGTCAGTTTGGTTAAATCAGGAATGTTGAGAGATGCCAAGTATGGAATAGGGAGATTTGGCGGAGGATTAGTTCCAGCCATTGTGTGAGTAGGTGATGGACCTGTCCCTTGAGAGGGATTTGGTGGGTTTATACTTCTTCCTTTAGAAGAAGTTTGACCCCCGCCTCCTTGTGAAGGAGAACTACTAGATGGATGACCTTGGGTATTTAACCCAAGAAAAGTGGAACCAAGTAAAAATGATCCCAAAACAGTATCACTCACTGGGGTGTGAGATGGTTGAGTCAGTGAGTTGGAAAGACTAGGGACTCCTCCTACAATAGGAGGGATATTCTGCAAGCATGTGGAACGACTTGGATTATGTGGTTCCCCTATGGTTTCTAACTACCAAAGTGAATGTGTGCAAATAGAGACAAGAGAGAAATAAATGAACAAGAGCTTTTGACCTTTACAAAATAGTATAACTCACAATTGCATGTAATCAAATGAACATCATACATAAATCAACTGTAAATAAACAAGCATGTGGATAGGTGGATTTTTTCTACATGGGGGAACTATAAAAACAAATGCTCATGTCCTGAAAGACCTATCATCATTCCTCTCAATTTAGCACTAGGCCTTCCAATATCACTCAATAGTGAGGTCTGAAGCCACTAAAAGAGGAACTGGTGAAGGTTGAAGTAATCATTTATAATGAGGGTTAGAGGGTGCATATCCCGAAAGAGTTGGCGATATTTCCCAATATCCACACAAAATCTTATCAAGGTGCGATTGCACCCCACTATCGACACCTGGGTGGATATCCTATGTTTTGGCCACTAACTACCTTGGTCAAAGTGGGGCATTTAGATTTTCAGCCTCAGAAATGGGTCATGGGTTGGATTCCCTCACAAGAGTTGGGAAACTCAAGGAAGGATGCGTAGAACAACCAGACCTCATCCTTCAACCCTTCACTGGTATCTCCATGCCTTATGTTGTAGGAACACTTGACTTGGAGGATTTGAAATTTCCCTATTTCTCCACTTCTATTGTTTGAAAATGTGAGAACCTGATAATGGGGGGGGTTTTGGATGCCTACCCCCGAGATCCTACCTAGAAAAAAAAAATCTTTTTGCACCCCCTATGGAGGAAAATTTAGTGCATTATTAGAAAAAATTTAGATGTGGTGGCCTAAGAGATTGGGGTCATGGACCAACCTCATTTTGAATTAATTGGTGTGGATAATTTCCAAAGAAGTAGTTGGATCTTTTGAAATTCCTTTGAAGAACTCCTACTTTGACCTCCATTATTCGAATAGAAATTATGTGTGTGAGGAGTGGCTTTGTGTGCAAGAAAGTGAAAAAAATGCAAATATTTTTAATAAGTTAAGTGTGAGATTGCAACATGTGGAATTCTTGTGGTCCTTACAAATCTTCTTACATAGCTTACTATGTGTCTTATGTACAACCTTGCAAAATATGTAAATCCCTAAAGAACTAGCAATGTGGACATATAGGTCCTTACAAATCCTTTAAACTCCCTAAAAATGTTGTCTATACTAAGAAAGCTTTGAAACCATCCTATAATTGTAGACATGTGGGTCTGTATGGGCCCATTATTTGATCTTTAAACTTCCCTAGATTGTGATCTAAACTAAGTAATCTTTTTAGAAACTATCCTAAGATTGCAAACATGTGGGCATGTATGGGCCCTTACAAAGCTTTACGATGATTTCCAAAACTAAGAGGAACCCTAGGGGGGCTTTGTCCTCTTTTAAAGATTGTTTAAGGGAGATGAAATGTCCTTTTAACCACCTTTCTAATTCCCAATATCACACTAGGGTGAAGGGGAAGAGCATACTTGAGGTTAAAATTAACTGCTAGTCCCAAATTAAGTGATTATGTATGATAAGAAATAACTTCAACTTAAAATTTTAAAATCCAAATGAGCCATCCATGTGGCAACAAAGAAAAAGAGGAGAATAGTGATTATTTTTACCCCTATATGCCTATGTTAGCTAACCTTTCTTATGATAAAGGACTCTAAGTGGAGTTTAGTTTCCTTGCTAAGTGCAAGAAAATAAAAATATGAAGGCTAGGGGCCCTCAAACCATTCATAACAACCCTTACAATTTGAAAAAACTAGACTTATGCGTGGGATACAGTTCTGACATGCACACAGAGGGAACACAATGCATAGAATGTGCAGAGTAATGAAGCTTGTTTTGCATACAGTGCATAGAGTGTGTGTCTGTGGGCATGAAAATCTGTGCACTTCTTGTCATGCGTCGGGGAAGAAATTTCCAAGTGAAATACTCTTTCCTCAGCTCTGAATTTTTACTTTGTTAGGTTGGGCCAGGACGATTTTGGTATATGCATGTCAAAACAATCAAAATGAAGTGCTCTCGAGACTTAAATAGGGAGGAATTTGATCCTCAATCCCCAGTATGGTCACCAATTTATTTTGTTAGTTTTGTCACTTGCGTGAGAAAAACCACAACACTTTCATGCTTAGTTAAGCCAGCTAAACAAGACAGAAGTTAGTGAGTTGGTTAGAGAAACCAAATACACATGAAAACAGATAAATACAACTAAAAACAACTAAGAAATAAATGTTAGAGAAGCTTGAGAAACTTAGAACCATGAAAATAAAAAAATGACCAACATATAGCTACCAATGGAGCAATAGATTGATAGGATAAACACCATAGAGAAAGGCAGGGACTTATGAGTCCCCTCTTCCTCCTTGGGAGGGCTCTTGAGTTCCCTAATTGAGATATCTTCTCTTCATACAATGGAATAAATGACAAATGGTGAAGAAATACAATGCGTATTCCCTCAAGAGGTGAGTGGAATGGCCTATTGCAATGGTGCTTCAAGACTTCAAAGAGAAAAGAGGATTCCCAAAGAAGAATTCTTAAAGCATAACAATACCTTGAAGATATTATTTTATTAGCACACACATGGAAAATATTTATAGCATCCATCCATGGCAAGATATAATTGGTTCATAGAGTGAACAAGGGGCCTTTTAGGGCACTTCCTAGCCCTTGACCAGCCTCCAAGCTAGATTTCACTCAGATATGAGTGTCAAATCGTGTTGTGGGTTGGACTAGCAGTGGTTGAGGGGCCAACAAGATCCATAAATGCATCGTTAATATAAGTGTGCATCTTTTCTCATATACAGTCATGCATTTTATGCACAGTGCATGTTGAGGCCTGTGTTAGCCTTCCATTGTGTGCACTGTGTGCACGCTTCCTTTGGTGAATTTGCGCACTTTGATTTTTTATCCAAGTATATAGTTTTTTTCCTTTTGGATGGATTTTGGTGTTGTAGGTGGACTAATTGTTGTTGGCATTGATGTTTTTCTTCAACCATTGTGTGCAATGTTGCGAACAATTTTTCAGTGATAACAACTAGTCAAAATTTGTATCTTCCACAAAGTGTATATCCAAAAGTACAACAATCCAGAAGCTAAAATTTCTACCACATGTACCATGATATGTCTTCTCAACATCCTCTGATTTTCAATATCTGAATCATTCTAGAAATAATTTTATAGCTAAAATGGTAAGATGACCTATAAATAACATACCTTAGAACATGTCGTCAAAAACATCATCCTCCCTTGAATTTTCGGCCTTATTTACTTCACCTGGACTTCTATGCCTCCAACCTGTATTCTTAGAAGTGAATACATAGAAGTTATTTGCAATGCAATATTCTCTTTTTTGTATAGGTGAAATTTCTTAATGACATGCAACTCATATTGGTATGAAACTCACATGCATCATGTTATCTTCTGTTTTCTTTTCCTAAAATAATGTTTTGTTTACTCTATTTTATTTTCCTGAAATAATCTTATGTTTACTCTTCTTTGTTTTTCCTGAAACAATATTTTGTTTACTCTACTTTGTTTTTCCTAAAAAAATCTTTTGTTTACTCCATTTTTCTTTTCCCTGTAATAATTAATTATCTCTCCAATAATTAATTATTCCTGCAATAATTAATTATCCCTCCAATAATTAATTATCTTATGTTACTACCACTTTACTTTGACATTCAACTTATTAACTCTTCTTTTAATTTTTCAATAATTAATTAATGACATGCAATAATTAATTAATTATCCCTGCAATAATTAATTAATAGTTTTCAATAATTAATCCCTTATTGCAACCACTTTGACTGGTCAAGATTCTTAATGACCTTCTAAAGGCTTCTAGAATATTCTTAAGGGACCTCCAACTTCATAGAGCCATATCTCCTCAACCATGAGGAACTACATGGCGTACCATATATCACTAGAAATGGCATGATGTGTACTATCCATCTATGATATTCTTACATGAAAGTATACTGACCTACATGTCTTTATTCCTTGATCAATTGTTGGTTCAACGACCAACCTGTCATTGGATCCTCTCACATGGATAATATACCAAGGGCACCTCTCAACCAAATGTCTACCATCACCAACACATGCCTCTCAGATGTCCACCATCACCAACACATGCCTCTACCAAGCATGTACCGAAGTCACCAACATACCATCACAAGATATGTGCTTGTATGAACCTGTACCATGCATCAAACATCCACATCAACACATGTACCACAACTTGTACCATAACAAGTGTATACTTTAACAATGTGACAATATAAATGGTAGACCTCTAACACAACAACCAACTTTCCAACAATCTCCTCCACATATTTAGGGCTTTCAAACTTCTCCAAAGGTTGACATCAATCTCTAATATCACTCTCCAAGGGTTGACATCAGCGACAACCAACTGTCCAAACCAATTGTCCAACAATATCCCCCTCTGGCATTGATGGCAACACTTAGACATGGAAACACCATGCTCATGCTCCCCCTATGACCATCACTCCTCATCAATGGTTCTATCTCTTCCCCTTTTAAATAAAATGTAAAAGAGTATCTTCATTGGGGTTTCTCCCCTTTTCTTCATGCCTCTGGTCTTTTCTCTCCATTTGACATCCTAGGAAAAAGGGTAACTCTCTCTCTGGGGCTGCTCCCCCTATTAATAAGCCTCTGATGGTGATTCCTTGTGTACATCTTTGATCAAAATCATTCAAAAAGAATTCAAGTGTTTCAAAAAGAATTCATTGCCTCTGAATTCATGCTCTCATCCACTGACATATGTCTATCTAATCCTACCAAGTGTCTTACGAATCCATCCTTATCCATGTGACCTATATTGATCGTGACTCTTCTACACAATTTTCCATGATGTTGACCCATCTGTAACTTCAATATTTTGAATACTTCTCTGAATATGTTGCAATTTATCATCACATACCTACATCTAAAACTAAAACTACAAATCAAACTATAATGAATATATTATTGCCTAAATATGTCCTCTATGAATATCTCTGTCATCGAACAACACTGAAACACTTAATGATGTATGAAGGATAGTTTTATCAACTATAACACTTGTTTCATAAACTCCCCCTATTCAATATTCTCATTACCTGGGAATCTCCAAGTCGGATGGCTCAGAAAAACATCCTCTCTGATGCGGAGTAATCTTCCTCTTCATCATTTTCCTCCTCTTCCTTAAATGTGACTTCTTTCTCTTTGCCTCTCTATTCATCATGATGTTGTGTTTCTGCAAATATTGTGATTATGATCTCTCGAACCTAGTTTTCACTCACTTATTCTTCTTGGTTTTCATTTCTTCTCAAAACCTTCTTGTATGTGACATCTTCCTTTTTTCTTGTAGATTTATCCTAATCTTGTACTATTGCAAATCATGAGAGTATGACTTCTGGGTGTCCTTCATCCATTTGTTCTTCTTTTACCTTTTCATGTTTTCTTTTCCAAATATTATTATATATGATATTTGTTTTCTCTCTCGTATATGTATCCATCATCTTTCTACAATCAAAAGCTATATATCCATAGTTGTGGCATTTGTAGCATTCTAATTCATTTCTCAAAGAACCAAAACTATTTCGGTTTCTATTGTATGCTTCATAATATTTTCTGGCATAATTGTTATTTAAGTAACCTACATAGTTGCTTATGTTCTTGGAATAGGCTCTGCAATTTACAGCTTTATGTCCAAAATTAGCACAATTAAAAAAATGACCATAAAATAATCTTTGATACCTAGGAATAGATGATCTTATTTTTTATGCACTCCTTATGAATTTGTCTTATTGAGTCTTCTTTACTTATGGAATGTTCTTCTTTGTGGGCATGCATTCTTTCTTCTTGACATAACCTTTGACAATCACTGCATAGCTTCTTTGTTTTGTTTCCTTGGAGCTTGACCCTTTCTCATTATGTACTTCATTGTATCCTAGGATGGAATTTTCATCTGATGATCTTTGACTGTTGATGATCTAATCCAATATTTTGGTACTCTTCTACTACATATATTTCTTCTGAAGATCTTTCCTTAAAGACACTACTTCTGCTTCCAAGATTTTGATCATCTTCTCCTTTTCTTCTAATTGGCTTCTAAGAATTTCCTCATTTCTCTTGTCTTTTTATATTTGAACTTTTTGATGTGTGATCATCTGTTCTTATATTATGTGAGACGTCTCTTTCATTTTTAACTATGCCTTGAGTGACTTGTTTTTATGTATCGCCTTCTTGAGTTATTCTAATGCACCGATTAGCTCTGCTATGAGATYGACTTCACYTTATTATTCGGAATCATATTMTATTTCCATGAAGAGTACTCTTTMGAAATCACGGTCACGGTCATTATCCTCCTCRTCTGATGAGGAATTGTCGTCCTTTGAGTAGAAAATTTTCTTGAATAACTTCTTGTTGTTTCTTCTCGTGTTTCCTTTTTCAAATTTCTTTTCCCTTTTAGATACTTCTTCTTCATCATTTTCTTTATTCCTGTGAGGATATTTAGAAGCAAAATGACCAATACCACCACAATAAAATAAAAAAATCAATGGAAGCATACATTTATATTTTTTATTCCTTTCTTTAATTTCCTTTCCAAGTTAGCCATCTCTTCATCTTCGTATGAATCATCATTGCAGCTGCAAATTAGTCTTGACATTTTCTAGTGCTTCTTTATATTTTTGGAAGCCTTGAAAGTTGCTTCCTTTGTGACTAGGTTTTCATGTTTTGCTCCCATATCATAGGCTGTAAATATTCCATGTAAATCATCCATGCTCAATGTACTGAGATCTTCTCTTTCTTCTAGGGATGATATTTTAGAATCAAATATCATAGGAAGAGACCTCAATACCTTTTGAACAACCACCAAGCCATCAACTTCTACTCCCAATCCTTTAATAGTGTTAACTACTTCATCAACTCATAGAAGGTAGGTTGCAATGTATTCATCTTCCTTCATCATCAACTATTCAAACTTACCTCTGAAAATTTGAAGGTTAGCTCCCTTTACCTTGGTATCTTCTTCATAAATATTTTGGATATTATCCCAAATATATATCCTTTTCACTATCACAATGCATAACTTTGTCAAAAAATGAATAAACTAAACTGCTCATAATAGTATCTTTATCCTTTGATTTTTTTTCACTAAGCTTATTTCCATCTCTATTGATAGTGGGAGTGGTTGGTGTTGTCTATCCATCTACTACTTCCATCCAAACATCAAATCCTTGTTCTTGTAAAAAGGTTTTCATCCTTTTATTCCATAAGGTATAGTTTTTCTAATCAAACCTTTGTGCTCCAATCTTAGTGTGTTCCATGATCTCCTTCTAGTGATTAGACTTCTTCCTAAAGGACTTGCTCTAATACCAATTGTTGGAATACTGAGAGGTGGGGTGAATCGGTATTAGTACTTTTCTTTGTTTAATAACAATATAAATATTCAATGATATTCAATCATCATTAAATATAGCATCAGTACCATAAATCAAAATGCACAATACACAAAATATTTATGTGGAAACCCAATGCGGGAAAAAACCACAAAATATTTTTCTTATTGATTAAAGAGTACATTCATTGGAAGAACCAATTTCCTATTTTTCCATCTCCAACTGGAAGGAGGATCTAACCCCCTATTTATAGGATGCAACCTAAAGGAATCTCCAACTCCCTAATTTATCAACTACAACCGGAAGGAGGCTCCAACCCCCTATTTACAGGCTGTAACCTAAAGGAAGCTCCAACTCCCTAATTCTCTGGCACCAACCGGAAGGAGGCTACAACCGCTTTCTTTGCCCCATCCAAACCACCCTAAAATATAAATGTAGAGAAACCTATCACTTCCACATCAACCTGTCACTGGACTGATATACCATCACTATCACTTTCAACCTATTACAACAACCTGTCAATGTCAACCTGTCACAACAAGATGTCACATCAACCTATCACTGTCAACCTCATCAACCAAACTGGATCTACTCACATAGATCAATCACCGAGAAAAAATATCAACCATATTCACAATATCACAAATATTTTCATGAACCAAAACAACTCACAACCATCACTAAGGACTATTTTACCCCAAACACATGTTTAAAACTAGTTTCAGGACTAGTCAAAATCTGTATCTTCCACGGAGTGTATCTCCAAAATTGCAATGATCGAGAAGCTCAAATTTCTACCATAAGTTACTCGATATGTCTTCTCAACAACCTCTAATTTTCACTATCTGAATCATTCTAGAAAACAATTTATAGAGGAAATGGTAATATGACCTATAAATAACATACCTTGGAACACATCATCAAAAACTTCATCCTCCCTTTGATTTTCATCCTTCTTTACTTCACCTGGACTTCTATGCCTCCAACCTATATTATTAGAAGTGAATACAGATAAGTTATTTGCAATGGAATCTTCTCTTTTTTATATAGGAGAAATTTCTTAATGACATGCAACATGTTATCTTCTGTTTGTTGTTCTTGAAATAATCTTCTATTTACTCTACCTTTCTTTTCCTAAAATAATATTATGTTTAATCTTCTTTGCTTTTCCTGAAATAATCTTTTATTTACTCTACTTTGTTTTTCCTGGAATATTTTGTTTACTCCAATTTGCTTTTCCCTGTAATAATTAATTATCTCTCCAATAATTAATTATTCCTACAATAATTAATTATCCCTCCAATAATTGATTATCTTTTGTTTCTAACCACTTTACTTTGACATGCAACTTGTTAACTCCTCCTTTAATTTTTCAATAATTAATTAATGACATGCAATAATTAATTATTTATCCCTACAATAATTAATTTATCTTTTTCAATAATTACTCAATCAATAACTAATGTTTTGTTGCAATGACTTTGACTGGTCAAGCTTCTTAACGACCTTCTAGAATATTCTTGAGGGACCTCCAACTTCATAGAACCATATCTCCTCAACCGTGAGGAACTCCATGGCATACCATATATCACTAGAAATGGCATGATCTGTATTATCCATCTATGATAGTCTTACCTGCAAGTATATTAACCTTCATGTATTTATTCCTCGATGAATTATGGGTTCCATAACTAGCATGTCACTGGATCCTCTCACATGGATCATCTACCAAGGGCACCTCTCAAATAGATGTCCACCATCACCAACACATGCCCCTCAGATTTCCACCATCACCAACACATGCCTCTACCAAGCATGTACCAAAGTCACAAACATACCATCACAAGATATGTGCTTGTACCAACCTATACCATGGATCAACCATCCACATCAACACTTGTACCACAATCTGTACCATAACAAGTGTATACCTTAACATGTGACAATATCAATGGTAGACCTCTAACACGACAACCAAATTTCCAACGATCTCATCCACATATTTAGGGCTTCCATACTTCTCTAAGGGTTGACATCAATCTCTAAGATCACCCTTCAAGGGTTGAAATCAATGACTAAGATCACTCTCCAAGGGTTGACATCAATGAAAACCAAATGTCCAACAATTTTTTGGTTTAAATTCAAGGTCATACTCATGTAAATTAGTCATCCAATTTCCTCATCTCTCACCCAGTTCCTTTTGTACAAAGAGATATCTGACCTCTGGGTGTGGGACGATCACCTTAGTATGATTTTTCATTATATAAAGCATGAACTATTTGATAGCTTTGTGGACAAAAAAAAAATTCGTGTATAACGGTGGGTAATTCATTTCAGTGCCTTGGAGTCCAGTGTTCATAAAGGATATGGGGAACTCGTTCCCTTGTTGGTCCTTTTGGGTGAGCATTTCTACAAAAGAATGGTCAGAAGAAAAAGTATACAATTATAATTCCTTGGTAAGGTATGGACTTTGTAAAGAATATGAAGCCACGATGGTGGCTTTAATATTCTCAAAGGCTTATTTTTCAAAAAATGTCCACTTATATTGAACGTCTTTCTTTATCATTTGTTGAAGGGGTTTAACAATTTCGATAAAATATGGAACAAATCTTCTCATGAAATTGATTTTTCCGAAAACGGACTACATAGACCTTTTGTTGTGTGGAGGTGGGATTTGCATAATAGCTTTAGTTCATTCTGGGTCTACATAAATAAAATCCTTTGAAATAATATGCCCCAACAATTTACCTTCTCAAACAACAAATATTCTCTTATTGGGGTTTAAAGAAATACCATATTTTCTACAACCTTTGAAAATATGCTTCAGATGTTTGGGGTGATCATCTCTTTGTTTTGAATAATCTATGATGTCATCAAGATAGGTCACCACGCTATGACCAATTAGACCTTGAAATTTTTGTTTATTTTCCTTTGAAAGGTAGCACCAACGTTGATTAGACCAAAGGGAATTCTGTGATACACATATGTTCCCCACTTCATCCTAAAAGTGGTCTTTAACCGGTCTAGTTCTACTATGAGAACCTAATTGTAGCCAGAAAAATCATCCAAAAGGGAGAACATTTCCAAACCAGAGATAAGTTGTAAGATTTTTTCCATGGGGGGAAGTGGATAGTTATCCTTATCGGAAGCTCGATTCATATTTTGGAAATCTATGCACAGACATGATTTCTTCCTGAAGAGAACCATATTATACATGTAGTTTGAGTGACAAACTTTGAAGATGTTTTGGTCTTCCAACAACTTCTTTAGTTCCTTCTGAATAAGTGGCTCAAGTGTTAGATGTATTTCCCTCAACTTCTATTGAAATGGCTTGACACCTTTTTTGATAGGAATCACGTGTTGAATAATACAGGTGTCATACCTCTTCAAATATTCATATGCTCAAGAAAATACATCGAGATATCTCTTAAAACATTGTGTGAATGTATGTTTTTCTTAATCTAAACAACAAGTGCCTGGATTAATGTATTTGGGTTGTTCAGGGGTTCCTAGATTAACCAGAAAGCACATCATAGTAGAGTTGTTTGTCTATGGATTCATAGGATTTATGAACATAGTTTGCATATCAAATGGATTTTCAAGTGAAAATACATTCCTCAGAATGCAATTTTCTTTTATCTTACTTGCATCATCTCAATTTTCTTGAACATCTTGTTCATGCACTTCATAGTCTATTACCGATTCCTAGAATACATTAGCACTGGTGAGGAAATTTAAGATCTGAGTATCATTATTGAATACTCTCTATCTGGCGACGTTCTCTAGTATAGAAGGCCTTAAGAATTGTTTCAACAAAAAAATCATCATTAAGAGGCATGAACCTAGATGTTGCATTCACTAAAATGTTTGCAAGATCATTTTGAAAATAAGGTATAGAAGTGATATTAAATGCTTCAAAGGAATAGAGTAGGTTTCATACCTATTCTTGATAACATTTCAAGTGGGGAGACAGTCAGTGAATAGTGTTTATTATCTGTCAGACAACTATCTCTGAATCACCAAATACTCGAAGGAATTTTACCTTAAGGTCAATGGATTTCTTTAGGCCTTGGACCAAGGATTCATATTCAATGGTTTTGTTAGCGCATTTGAAGCCTAAGTGGTATGATATGATATTTTTATGTTGTTTTGGATCAATAAGGTTGCATCATGCCTTGGATCCCTCTTGAGATCTGGAGCCATCAAAGAACATTGTCCATATGTTAGTATGTACAGTTGGGTTAGTCATACAACAATCAAGTTATTTTAATATAGTAAAAGCATTATTTCCAGCCTCAGTGCATGGAAGGAGTTTGGTATGTGTGTCTATTTGAATTGGAGATGGATACACTTCATAGAAACCATGGTCGGTCTCTAAAAAGTAATTTCCCAAAACAGTATGGGAAAAGCTGACAGGAACATTCTTACCTTCGAGTTCGGTTACAATATGCTTCATATGAGCCTCTCTTTTCACCCAGATATGATTTTTCTTACCTTTGTACGGGAGCCATAAGTGGGACCAATTTGTAAAGAAATAACCTTGAATTTTTCCATACCAATCCCTGCTCAACAATATACTATAGATTTCTGGAATATCAACCACAACAATGTCAATGACCTGATGAACCCTGGGATTAGATGTGAGTCTAATCATAACATATTTAATTTCACCTCTCACTTTAACATCTGATCTATACAAGTGTATGATTCTGGTAGTAGTTATTTGCAGGACAACATTAATATTTTGGCACACAGAGTATGGCACAATATTGGAAGAAGCACCAAAGTATGCTAAGTAGTTATGTACATTAAAATTAAAATTTTCATATGTAAGTAGAAAGGGTGGAATATGGGACTTCGAATGTGCACCTATAATAGTTGCATTTATGGCATATTTAATTTCAACTTTATATTCTACCTTTGCTTTAGCGATTTTAGAAATGTTTTTATTTGCAACAACGGTCTTCTTCCATGTTTAGGATTAGATCACATTGCTAAGGAAGTGCACAAATATCATAAATAGATATGTTATCTTTATTTTTCTTCATATCTTCAATAAAATTATAATACAAAGCATGAGTTTCATGTCTACTCATTAATTTGTTGGGTTGTGAAGTGTTGGATTTTTTGTTGGATGTTGGAGTGTTGGTTTTGTTGCTCAACAATGAAGTATTGGGTTTATTATTGGATGTTATTGGGGTCGAAATACTAAGTTTTATATTGTTATATAGTGTAGGGGTGATCTAGGTGGATATTGGTGGCCACTCACATATTCCACTATCTCAAAATACAATTTTCCACCTTGGCATTTTTTTTATAGTTTTTTGGGTCCCAAACTTTCGGGGTTGCTTTGAGGCCCTAAACAATGTTTTTTTGACATTTGGGGGCCCAAGTGATAGCCTAAATATTTTTCTTGGGCCCTATAAAAATGTTTTATTCTCAGATAAACCTTTCCAGCGAGCTATCGTGCACTCAAACGGAGATCGCATCCAAACGTTACTCCCTCAGGAAGTTGACGTATCAACTACCCCCATCAGGGCCCGCAAACCTTTTGGCGTTTCATCTTCCTGGGTTAGGGTTTTAAATTTTATTTATGTTAAAATGGCCTTTGGAGCCTCATTGTAAACATCATCTTCTTTTGAATGAGCATATTCATCACATCTCTTCACATAGATAAGCTACCACAATTCTAGCAAGTTCATTCATTCTGTATTTTTACAGTTTATGTACATTCCTTTCATTAATAAAAATTGTGCATTATTGTATCTATGTGTTTGTTGCAATAACTCTGTAAATTTCCTTGTTATATGTATTCCTTCATTTCATTCCCAAAATAATTCATCTCAAGGGGTGTTCACCTTTTAGGTAGGAGTGGGAGGAGTTATTATTCTAAGAGAAGTGATGGTTTTCAGGGAGAGAGAAGTGTTGGGAGCAGCACCCTTGTTGCGTAGGTTGTAGTCTCGGGGGGTATATTTTATTACTTGTGTGTTTCCCATAAAAAAATCGTTAATTTGTTCATCATCTAAGTCAATACACCAATCCCGTAAAAACATGGCAGACTCTTGTGGGGTTTCCTCTATTACTTCTTCATTTTTGGTCTCCTTGGTCTGGTTATCGTTATTCTCTTATTGATATAACGGTTGGTTAATGACCAGAGTCATGGAATTAATCAACTGAGGACATGTATTTTCAAAATGGCTCTGTTGGTGGTATGAACGAAAATCGTCCATGTCGAGGTCATCTATATTTAAAGTGATTTGTGGGACTTATGGAGGTTTATGAGGATTTTCGTTCCTTCTAAAGAATGGACGAAAAGGTCTAGGCTTGGAGGAACCTTCACCAACATTATTATTAAGGTCTACTACTTCATTAGACAGGTTCTTAACCATCTTAACCACGTTCTCTAGGTCTTTGGGTTCTTTCTTAGGAGTTTTAGGAAATAACAATGGATTATTTCCAACTGATTTAGTTTCCTTAGATGAGGGGTGGTTTTCTAAAGAGATCAACTTCTTTTCAATAGCTTTATCTTCTTCAAATTATGAGCTAAGGTAATCTTTCCATCTTTTTCGATGAACATGCCTATGGTGGGGATCAATGTTGAAGTATAGTATTTGGTAGCCAAGGTTTCTGTTGACACTCAGAACTGAAATGGGTTGCAGCAAATCAATCCCGAGGCAACCTCAAACCACTTTGGATTGGAAGCTGCCCTCCTCCAACCCGAGAGGGATCTCTCGAACAATGTCACAAAATACTCTTCAGCAAACGTGAAATGGTGGGCAGATTTATGGGTAAATGATGGTCTTGGATTTTTAAAGTTTGTGGGTTAAACCAGGGAAATGGTCCATTGGGCATGGATTCAAATGAAAACTGAAGAAAGGAGATAATAGCAGTGATCAAATAACTTTCGGAAAGTGAGGCAAAGTAAGTCTATATTTCAGCGCTTTGATAGTCATGATGCGGTAGCAGAAAAAAGGAAAGGAAAGGCCGATGTAGAAGAGAATATATGCATAATTCTGGAAGTGTAGACTGGTCTTACACCCGCTGATAGTTGGTGCAGAGGAAAGACAGCAAACAATTACAGAAAACCAACATTCATTCACTATAGCAGTGGTCGTACTAAAGTATAACGAAGCACATCAGTTAGAAGAAAACAAAATTGTGATACAGTCGTGACGGAATAAGGAAGAAATAAACAATATGGTAATAACAATATCAATTGTGGGTAAGGAACATGTAAACGAAGTCCAAACAGATTTAACACAGCTGAAAAAAAGAAGAACATGCTAAAAGAAATCGACCGTGATAAATCTCACAGTCACAAGTAAAAAATCATCTTTATTTCTCCAATCTTGGCTTACAAAATAACTCGGCTTGCAAGAAGAGCCCCTCTTCGAAAGAGGTTCCCCCCCAGCGCTGCACTCGCGTGCCCCCCTCTTCATTTCTGTTACATCAACACATATTTAGCTACCCTCACCCGCAATACGTTACATAACTCATATCTCTGCGTTTACAAAAAATAATCTAAAAGAAATATGAAACGCTTCATCTTCATGGACTCTGCGGCTGCCAGATGCTTCGCCAGCTTCGTTGAACCGTTATTAATCATTTGACAAGTGGACAGGGATTCATGCGTGTAATCCATGCATTTGATTTTTCTTTTAACACCGGGTGTCATCCTGCCTATTATTATTTGAACCTTTGGAACGCCTCCTGTATGATTTGGATGGCTATATTTCAACAATTTCAGGGACGAAATCAATCTCATGATTTGGAGTACCATCCGACTGAAAATGAGCCAAATCCAATTTATGATATCATAGGTAACAACAGAGATAAATGGCTCCCCGTTACTAACTTTTGAGTGATTATTTAAACATTAAACACGTTGATTAAATTATCCTTCAATCCCCTGCATAGTCTTTCGTTTATGTCTGCTTCAAGATTTCCACAATGACATTCATCAGAGCGAATTCTTTTCTCAATATAAAACTGATCATCTAATTGAAATTCCTTTCATTCGACCAAACTGCTTCACCTATGGAAAATACGCTTGCGCCAGACTACAAGTTCCATTTATTCTCCTGAATTCATTCATAGCGCAACATGTTGGGCACTATGTTAAGGTTACTCTTTAATTGGTAAACTATCAGTATCTGGAGCCTTGTCTTCTGCTAGAACCACCTTATCTTTATCTGGCATTCTAACAGTATTATCAGAGTCACCTCATTTCTTAGGCATGAATTAAGCTATGGTAATCTTCCTGAGCTGAATCGTGCAGAAAACGCATCATTTCCACGGGAGTTTTCATTCCATTATGCAGAAACACTTCTTCCCTCTTTATGTGTACCAGTGTGCACCCCTACTATTTTGTCCATTGTCTGGGCATTTCTAGCGCGTAAAAAACATCTCTCTGCATTCTTAGAAAGATTCTCTGCCTCTTCCAATCTGACCCATGCTCTATTTCTTTGGTTATTCACTGACCTCGTTTCTGACCTCTTTTCTGCCAGTCTGGACAAGGTTACAACTCTTGGCTTACTTCAACGCGCATAGATCTCTAATCAAAACCCTAATTTGCCTCACGTCCACATGAAACCCTAATGCATGCAACCAACGAGGCATTGCATTCGAGCAATCGACGTGAAGAAGCCATTTCCCAAGAAATTTCATGGCATCATTTGGATTCGCGCAACTATTTCGAATCTCATTCAGGGACTAGATAGGATGGTGTACAATTGTGTTGTGAAATCCTTTCCATGCAAGATCACGAGTGTAACGATTTTGGTGTCGAGAGATATGGTCCAATTCAAAGTTTAAAAACATATTTCTGAGTCCCAGCACTTTGTTTTTTGTACGGAAAACGACACAAATGACACCAAAGATCAAAATTCTCGGATGGTTGAACTATTTCGAACGAGCTTTTCTCTGTAGCAATTTTGGCCGCAGATTTGAAATCTTTTCGGTACATAACAAAGAAATTTAAGGTTCCTGTGATTCTTACTATAGCAAACTCTGAAGGCGGCTCGACATCCTTTCGTCCAAGAATGACGACTGTTGCAATGAAGGCAGACAGTCCTCCTGCATAACCATACATCTTAAGTTATCTTCCTTTTATTTGACTGATCAATATGAGGGTGTTGCTCTAGTCTCTTGTTGCTAGTTGCAATTTTTTTCTAATCTGTCACAGTCATACAGATCGGACCCGGAATATCCTTCGACGAAATCCTTAACGCTCTGTGTCATTCCATCCACCAGTTTCATCGAAATATCCAGATCTCGGAACTGCGACAACAAGACTATACAACGTCCATGCCACGGGGCATGCCCAGTAATACCATCTCCACCATATTGGAATTTTCTTTCTTGGAATCAAAAAACCGGCAAAGAGGTTCCAT
>JZKD02S1674429.1:545473-556251 GCA_000966675.3 Picea glauca | reverse complement strand
CCCCTCCGCCCAGCGATTTGACTGGTAAAGTCTACGAAGGTATACATACCCTACCCCCCTCTGGATTTGAACATGTGACCTCTTAAGAGGAAACACATGTTCTTAACCATTAGGCTCACTCAGGCTGTATTATAAACTTAACTTATTTTGACAATTTTTCTTTTTTACTATATTTAATTTGAATAGACACAAATTTGTTTTCCTAGGTTCATTTAAATTAAATGGAGTATTAATAATATAATTTAATCTTGACTATAATTTAATTTAATATTTTTATTTTTTATTTATTTATGTTTTATTAAAACTCAATCTGTGGTGTATATTTTCCATTTTATTAAATTATAATGATAATATACTTTTTGCAATTTATTAAATTGTAATGAGAATATACTTAGTGCACTTTTATTGATCTTCTTTTTGTTATATTTTAATAATGAAATGTGGTTTTTTTTTTAATAATTTTTTCATATTATATTGTTTTTGGCTCTTAGGTAGTAATTAAAGGATAAAGTTAATAAGTGGACAAAAATTGTGTTGGAAGTCATAATATGTTTACCCCCAATGACTTTGACATATTTTAAGATGATTATGATTGAAAAAATATTAGACAAAAAGTTGACTTAATCCACTTATTAACTAGTTCCAATAAAAAATTAATTTTATTTAGATTAATAATATAAAATATTTATCATATTCCAAAATGACCCACTATGAAATAATTATTATGGAATATTTTTTTAATATGTGGAGGTAGTGGTATTTTAAAATATAAACTATTTAGTGTTTCAATAATATTTATGGTATCAAAGGGGAATATAATTTGTTTTTAATATATGGAGGTAGTGGTATTTTAAAATATTATTATATTAAATATTTAGTGTCTCAATAATATTTATCATATCAAGGATGATCTCACCAAGATCTTCTCCAAGGTGTGGCCTATGTGTGGTTAACTATTGTCAAATGAAAATATGACAAATAAGCTTCTTTTACTTTTATATGTCCAACTCAACTATTATGGTTGACCCAAAATTTTGAAATGTTATTGGTTGTTGAATTTCCAACTCGTCAATTGTATTTTTCTTATAAAACAGCCTAAAATTTCCTCTAATGACATTATTAACACATACAAGAAAATACTTTGAAGAGAATAAATCACGGAAAATATATAATCACATACCTCGACCTACATTTCAACAATTTAGTAGCATTGATCTTCTTCTTCATCCAACTCCACATTTGTATCATCTGGTTCAGATTCTACGTTGAAAGGATTGGCCATAACAGCATCATCATAAGTGTCATTTTCAATAATTTCATCGTCGATATGATCATCGAGAACATTGTCATCTACATCTAGCTCAACTTATTTTACTTCTCTTTCTAACACATCTGCATGCTCCCTTACATCATCTTCTTCTTCAATATCATCTTCTTCCACTACATTATACTTTACAAGCTTTCCTCTTGGATCATATATAACCATGTATGACCAACCCACTTTACCTAGAACCTCTAAGTAAAAGACCTACTCACATTGGCTTGGAAGAACATAAGGCTATGTACTTGGCTCAATTATCCTTGTATTAACGATGGTAAATCCATTAGCATGCTCAATAATAGTTCTTTCTAGAACACATTCATTATTTGTAACCCATACCATTTGACCTCAAACATGATTAAATTAAAGGATTTAAAGACACACTCATGTACATCATCCAAATATCCATAGTATCTATTTTCATATACCTCTGGATGCCTATCACTTCTAGAGGAAACATTAGTGACCTGAAAAACTGTAGTTATACCACAATCAAAGGTTTTATTCTTGTCATCAAACTTTTTCATGCAAAATTTACGGCCATTGCACCACATAGCTTTGTGGTGTTTCAACTGCAATATGTCCAACACATAAAAAATGCATTGTCAATTAATAAACATATTTAAACTTAGTAAATATTTATAATAAAAAAAAAAATAGACCACATTCATTGATATAATGGAAAATAACTTTAAAATGTGGGTGAATATTTTTGTCTATTTATCTTTTAAACCATATGCTAAATCAATTTCTCTTTGTATAAGATTAGTATCTTGATTACGATGAGCCTCTTTAACTAATGTAGCCACCTCTTCCCATGATAAACTACCATAACATTGTATGCATTGTTATATCCATACATTCATACAATTAATATTGATTTCAATGTATAAATGTAGTGCATCCCACTCTCGACCAATTATATTAAAAAAAAATAACATTTAATCAATAATTAGGTACCATGGTAAAGCTTAAAAATTGATGGAAGAATAAAGGCGATATGAATATATATCACTACCAATTTTATAGTGAGCGATAGAGCATTAGGTTTCGTGGAGAGCGTATAGGGTCCATTTTTGCAGCCAGAGCCGACCATGGCCGCCCCAGGGGGTGGGGATTCGGCCCCTCCCCCTTCAATTTCAGAAGAGGATGTGTTCAGGAAGCTGATTGCCAGCGGAGGCAAGCACAAGGGCCCTTCTTCGGTTCCAAAATTCATAAAAAAGCTAGATGAAATCCCAGAAATCGCCCTTTCGGAGATGCAAGCGATTAAGATAGCCCTTTCTCTCTCTGAGAGAGGGCTGGTAGGCCAGTTTATGGGACTTTGGTCCTCAGCAAAAACCACCGAAGCTTGGGTCCAAAGGAACTGGAAGCCTCTCCTTAAGCAAGGAGTTACCTGCTACCCTTTGAGCAGTGGCTTTTTTCTCTTCGATTTTATAAACAAGGAAGACAAGGATCTCATTTTCAGAAATGGACCATATTTTATGGGAACCCAGGGGCTATACCTGAACCGCTGGACCCCAAACTTTGATCCCATGGTAGAATTTCCAAAGGAGGTTCTTGTCTGGGTCAGGCTCCCCAACTTGTTGGTTCACTGCTGGAACTATGAAGCTCTGCAAAATATATGGAATGGAATAGGGAAATTCATTGATACGGCAGACAACAAGTCCATCTACAACTGCGCTAGGATATGTGTTGAAGTGGATCTTGAGGCAGGGCTCCAGGAGGCGGTGAAGCTTACTGTGGGCAACTGGTCTCACTACCAGAAACTCGATTATGAACACCTTCCCTTCAAGTGCAGATCATGTCAAGAGCATGGACACTTCCATAGGAATTTCCCAAAGAACCAAAGCCCAGAAAAGGAAGATGTTGAGGGCTGGAAAAAGGTCAAGAAATGCAATCCAGGTCCTAAATCCAAAGATCCAAGGCTAGAGCAGGCGAGCCAACCATCATCTTCAAAGACAAACCCTCATAAGGCACCTCTGAAAGAATGGGCTAACAAGCCAAAGGAAACCGGGAAAGAGCCAATAGTTATAGCCACTCAGTCCCCACCAGCCCCAGAAAATCCGATATCGGTCAATGAAAACCCTCTAGAAGATGAACCCATGAAGTCGGATGAGGAGCACATCCCTTTAGATTCTGAAACGAGCGCAGGTACAGATGAGGGGGCCACGGAGACCAGCAGTTCTGTTGGAACCCCAGAGAAGGCCCCTAGAGGAAGGAAACCAGAGAGAAAAAAAAGGGAGGAGAAATCTTACAGGGATGTAACTGCAGGAGTTCAGCATACCATCCCGGCAATGATAGAAACCAGATCCTCAAAAAAAGGAAAGGCTTCGAAAGGAGCCACCCCCCCCTCCGGTTCTTAATGCTTTTCGTCTCCTGGAACTGCAGAGGGTTGGGAAGCAAACTAAAAGAAGAAGCTGTCAAAGATCTAGTCAGAATGACTTCCCCGGATGTACTTCTGATCCAGGAGATGAAGATGGAGGAGCATGAGACCTTCCAGGCTAGTAAAAATTTTTGGAAAAAAGGAGCAGGTAGAGCCGCTAGCACCAGGGGAGCTTCAGGAGGTCTAGCCACCTTCTGTAACTCCTCAACGCTAGACCTGATCGAAGAACATAGCACCATCCATTGGTTGTTCACGAAGTTGTTGCACCGCGAATCGGGATATCAGGTTAGCCTCTTTAATATTTATGCTCCGGTTCTTTTATCAGAAAAAAAATATTGTTGGGAAACTCTGAATACTTTCCTTTCTACTAACCATCATGAGAATCTTATTATGGTCGGAGATCTGAATGTCACCCTAGCCCTCTCTGGAAAAAAAGGAGGAACACCCGTAAGAGACCCTGCACGGGAGTGGGTTGAAGACATTATGCTGGATTGGGATCTGGAGGACATCAAACCCAGTAAAGGAAATTTCACCTGGAACAACAAAAGAGTGGGACTGGGGCACATTGCAGCTCGCTTAGACCGCTTCCTGGTTCACTCTTCCTTTTTATCCCTTGGAATTTTCACCTTGTCTGAAATCCTACAAGCTTGCACCTCAAATCATAAGCCCATCTCCCTTTCCCTAACCCCTAGGGAAAATCTGGCGCCGATCCCCTTCCGCTTCAGCCCGCTATGGGTCTCCTCGGAAGGCTTCCTCGAGCTGGTTTTGGAGTCCTGGAAGAAGAGTGTGTCAGGATCACCTTTCTTCATTTGGGAAGAGAAACTGAGAAGGATGAAAGTGGATCTCAAAAACTGGGCAAAGAACCTGCCCTCCCCTTTACAGGAAAGGAAAAAATCTCAAAGGGCCCTGGAGAATCACCAGCGTCATATGGAGTCTTCCCCGGTAACCCCAACGATGTTGAATGACGAGTTGGAGTTGCAAAAGAAGCTTCACAAAGCTTTTAGAAGCGAGGAAGAGTTCTGGCGAATAAAGTCGAGAAGTCTCTGGCTCCAAGCAGGAGACAAAAATACTTCCTTCTTCCACAAGCAGGCAGAATCCTGAAAAAATCATAACTCAATCAAAGAGATCCAATTTCAGGGACAAACCTACAAAAAACTTGAGGAGATCAAACTTGCAGCCCACTCCTTCTATAAAAATTTGTTTACTAAAGAGTTGGAGGCCCCTACTAGACTGGAGCTCTATCCTCTCACGGTGGTCCCCAAGCTGATAAATGAAGATGACAACCGTTGGCTGACAGACCCTATCATGACTGAGGAGATCAGCAAAGCTCTCCAAGATATGAACCCAGATAAGCCCCCGGGCCTGATGGATTCACGGCCAGGTTCTATATAGCCTGTTGGTATATCATCCAAAAAGATATAGTCAGAATGGTGAGGAAATCTCACAACTATAGAAAAATTAGAGGGAGCACCAACTCCTCCTTTCTAGATTTAATCCTCAAAGAGAAAGGTGCCCAAATCTTTTCAAGATTCCGTTCTATTTCGCTTTGCAATTCGGGGTACAAAATCATCACCAAAGTAATAGCAAACAGAATAAAAAAATCCTCCCCAAGATCATCCCGGAAAACCAGGGGGGCTTCATCCAGGGGAGACAAATCCAGGACAATATTATCCTTGTGCAAGAGGCTATCCACTCAAGATGCCAAAGGAAGGAGAAAGGAATGTTAGTCAAGCTGGATCTGGAGAATGCCTTTGACAGATTCCGGCTGAATTTCCTTTTTTTTGTGATGCTCAAGATGGGATTTCACCCACATTTGGTTCGCTGGATTAGGGCCTGTATAGCGGGGCCGTGGATCGCCCCACTGGTCAATGGCAGACCGACTGAGTTTTTCCAAGCCTCAAGGGGACTTAGACAGGGCTGCCCCCTGTCCCCCCTGCTCTATGCCATTCAAGCGTCTGTGCTAAGCTTTCAACTGAATAAGAGCATGCAGCAGCGCTCCTTAATTGGCCTCTCAATTTCTCCTAGAGTTGAGAGAATTAATCTTTCTCAATTTGCCGATGATACGCTCCTTCTAGGCCAAGCCAACCTGTCCATCGCAAGAGCTCTCAAGAAAGAATTGGATGACTACACTGAAATTTTAGGCAGCGAAATCAATTTGAGGAAGAGTAAAATTTATGGTTGGAACTTCCCTCCTATAGAAATGATTGGAATCTCCAGGGTGCTGGAAATGGAAGAAGCTTCAACGTGGGAGTCCATTAAATATCTAGGAATCCCACTAGTCAAAGCAGCTCCCAGAAGTAACCTGTGGCTCCCTCTGTTGGACAAGATGAAATCTAGGATCTTGGCCTGGGGAGAAACATGGCTGAACAAAGCAGGGAAGTTAATCCTCATAAATTCTATTCTCACCTCTCTTTCGGTCTACCAGGCCTCCATTCTCCTTGCCCCGAGAGGATTTGTGAGAGACTTAGACAGCATCTTGAGAAAATTTCTTTGGGAAGGGGGAAGGAATGAGGGGAAAAAAATGCACCTAGCCGGCTGGGATAAGGTTAAATCCCCCAGGATGGAAGGTGGGCTGCAAATAAGAGATGTGGCCACTCAGAATCTGTCCATGGGAGGTAAGATTCTCTGGAAGATGATAAGAGGTAAAACCACTTGGAGCTCCAAATCTCTAAGGCTTAAATATTTCTGTGGTCACAAAGAAAGGTGCCTTGATTGATGGAAGAATATAAATTAAATAGGTAATATATAGATAAAAATGGATATTCAAAAGTATTATAGATCTCTATCATCTAATTACCTTCCACTTCCATCATTATACCTTTCCCCAACATGACCTCCCTTTCAAATTTGTTGATGGAGTTGACATCCCAAATGAGAGGCACATTCATATTTGTTGCTAATTTAGGAAGATACTGACTAATATAAACCAAGCATTGATATGTCATATAGACCTCCACCATATAACCCTCGAGATGTGCTCTTTATCTAAAAAAATCCTTCAATGATTTCAAATGCCTCTTCACCATCCACATTGACCTTGTGTGTTTATGTCCACACATTTCAATATCCTCAACTTGGTATATGAAGTAGTGTTCGTTTACATTGAAAAATGTCAAAGGTAGTTACTTTTGCATTTCACACATTAACTGAGGAATTTCTCTCCTCCAATACTTTTTATCTTCTTTATGGGTTTCTTTAGATGACAACCACCTTCACATGATGTAATAAAATCACGGGTTTCAACCAAAAAATATATACATTGCAAGTAAAACACATGTCAACAAGATATGCTACTAACATTTTGCATAGAAATCGTTACTTACATCATGTATTTCCCAAGATCATATATGAATTGTTTTATGTTGTTGTCAAAGCCGTATGGAATAGATAGAGGTAGAACATATTGTAACAAAAAAGGAACCGTTGTTAACATTAGAGGTAGAACATATTGTAACCAAAAAATAAAAATAAAAATACTAAAAAGATGTATACCAATATATAAATATAAAAAAATAATTACCTTAATGAAGGTATGACAATCATCATAATTTTTTACCCAACCAAATTCACCTTTCTTCATTAATATATTATTTATGTTTGAAGAAAATCTAGTGGGAAAATTAATTGTCCTAATTCCCTCTTCTACAAAATTGCTTTGTTGCTTTATAAATAACCATGGGATACTTTATCGATGTCCATCACTATTTGAATGAATCATATTTTGCATTGCATGATTGGATTCATGAATGTCACTACAAACTTTGACAATTTTTTCTTTGTCACTCATTCCATCTAAGATTCTCCATAATGTTTTTATTACATTCTTCCCAATATGTATTGTATCAAACAAATGAGCTATTTGTAGTGCTCAATGCAGCGAAACCTATTGAATTGTATAGGGTAACATTTGATTCCTCGTAGAAGCCCATTAATGCCTTGATGACCTTCATGAAACATAAATGAAATTACAACAATAATTGTTAGATATGGTAAATAGAATTCAATAGAAATAAAAAATTTAAAACATTATATATGATACATAGACTAATTTCTTACCTTAATTATTTCTATTTTGTTCCAACTTCCATAGGTGAGGTGTCATTCTTCGTGGTTTTATTCCAGTCTCTTATTTCCCATTAAAAAAGATGTTTTTTTTATATTTTTAGGGAGGAAGTGTTTATACTCATAACACATCTCCTTTCCAAAATTTATTGAATGACAGGATTTCATCCAAGAACCACAAACTAGGCATGCAAATTTACCTTTTGTTTGAAGACCTAGAAGATACAGATTAATGTGAATATCAATTATATACCAAGGAACTGTTTAAAAATCATGCATGATATTTTCATAAAATTATATATTATTAAAGTGAAGTAGTACATTACATACCACAAAAATGTGTTAGCCCTCGGTCATCATGAATTGTCCATGTAAGTATCATGGAATTGAAATTGTTTTTCCCTATTGGTCTAGAGATGTCATACAAAGTTATGTTGTTGGGCATAGGACTATTTTGAGAAGGAAGTATATTTTGGATGCAGACCTATTTTGAGAAGGAAGTCTATTTTGGGCGCAAGCCTATTTTTGGGAGAAATATTTGTTTTGGGAAAGACCTATTTTTGGAAAGAAAGACCTAATTTTGGAGCACGCACAACAGGTGCAATAAAGTAGCATGAATAAAAAAAAGGAAAAGCAGCATGTAAGAGGAAAAGCAATGTTGCGTACAGGAAGACAAGCCAGGCCATGATAGGGTTAGGGTTTTTGACAAATATTGTAATGGCTATAAGCCTATAAAGTATTATAAATAAGGACCTAGTAGGTATAGTTCTGGGGGGATAGAGAAAAAGAGAGAAAGCGAAGAGAGCTTGTATTGAGAAAGGGATGTCAATTAAGGATTGAGATTTAATTGGTTGCAAAGATATTGATTGTACTAAGTCTTGTAGAAGAGTCGAATAATTTAGTATTTTGAGGGTTAGGTCATGGGATGAGGAGCCTGGTGTGATCTAGTCGGCCTCACAGAGGGTTTTTACCCTCATTTTGATTGTATTATTGAATATGTAATGCACGCAGCGCAAGATTTTGCAGCAGAATAAATAAAAGAACAAAGAAGCCATATATTTGTGGACGTATCCCTAGGAGGGGGTGAACCATGGTAAACCTTGTGTTTTGTGTGATTGTTAATGAATGCTTTACTTTTTGTTGATCATTAGCTTAAGAATGAATGGTTAAAGTAGACATATCAGCATGCATGCATAGGTTTAAAGATGAATAAATCATAGAAGTAATTGAATGATTAATGAGGATAATGCATAAGGAAGAAAGAACTCAATCACAATCCCCACTCATTCCTACACTGCAAACACCTCAGTATTGCAGTCCCCCATAAAATCTATCTCGGGTGAGACTACATTGTGCGCAGTGTTTCCTTCTGGTTTACTAGGAGGGCCAATAGTTTTGAGGATTTTGTTGGAAACATGTTTGAGATAAGAACCTTGGTAAGCCCAAGAAGAAATAAAGAACCAAAAAAAGGTTATGTTTCCAAGTGGAACTGCACAGGATTGAGTGGACGGGATCCTTGGAAGAAATGTCTGGAGGATGAAGTATAGAAGGGAATGTTCAGGCCATGGAATCCAACGAAGGAAAATATTGAAAGATGGTTGAAAACAAAAGAACTTGAGTTTGCGCATAAGGACAATAGAAACCCCAAGTTAACATCACTAAAATATATCGACAAATACATGTTTAGTGACTTGCATGAGGTATTTTTCTGTGATTTTCCACATTTGTTATAAGAGTGGTTATTGATATTAAAGTAAAATCACCCTACAAATCGAATCAAAAAGTTGTATTGGATTCCTATGGAGATCACGCAGTTACAGCAAGTTAAAACAAATTTACGTGTGTGGTATATTTTTGGTTAGACAATATTGTTGTAGGGTTTATCACCAAATTTGCAGTAGATACCACGAAGTCCTACGCTGCATCAGAGAAATATTTTCTAAAGGGACCCAGAGGTATGTACATCATATCGTTGTATACTTCAATCAATATTTTATTATATGGCAGCGGTGTGATCACCATGGAATCATACAACTAAACTTCTCTGCATGCATGGGAGAAGGGGGGAAGCACTGATAGGAGGTTGATATATGGATAGGGATATGGATAAAGGAAAGAAGAAGGAGGTCGTGCAACCAATCATGATGGAAGAGGACCAGATAAAGCAAATAATGGAAAAAACTGGAAAGACATGCAGCAGAATACCCTACCAATATAAAATGAATAACAAGAAGAGATTCATAGCCAATAGAGAGGGATTGGCGAGCGATGAAGAAGAGGTAGAGGATCTCCGATTTGTGGAGAAGATTGAGGAAATCATGCATGTAGTTTATGAAAGGAAAACATGAGGTCCAAGGTCAGGAACATAAGGCATAACTCCAATCCATATCATCGTCAGTGTGGAACCTACAACCCCATGTCTGACTAATACACAAGAAAGAACACTAGCGTTTAGACAACTCAATTTTAGTGGAAGAAGAACAAAAGGAAAGGGATCCAATAAAGGAAAATAAACTGGGAGATCAAGTTTGGGAAGTAATAGTCAATTTTCTACACCGCACGGAGGAAGTATTTCAACACAATTCAAAATGGAAGAACATGATCCCACAATCATATTACCAAAATTTTGGGGAGAGGCATCAGAGGACCCTGAAAATAACTTATTCATTTGTGAGAAGATTTGGGAATCAAAGTAGATCACAGATGGGGATACAAAGCTCACACAATTAGTTATCACACTAAGAGACTGTGCACTGGATTGGTACATGATCCTAGATGTAAACAGTATACAAGGAGTACCAAATACAACCGTAGATGTGAAAAAAATACTGGTAAATGAGTTTCATAAGCCAAGCTCAGAAAACCAGTACATGAATGAAATGGTTGAAATTAGGCAGAAACCAGGTGAGTTTGTTTGGGAAATTGATCAAAGGTTCAAACGTCTGAAAGGTAAGTTGAAATATGCAATTATTGACATGCAACATGGGCACTTATTTGTGAAATCATTGTTAC
>JZKD02S1674429.1:503764-537393 GCA_000966675.3 Picea glauca | reverse complement strand
TTGAGATTTGAAATCTCGGGAATGCGAAGTTCCGTCAGCCGTCAGATCTGGAGATCAGACAATGATCGTTAGATCAGGGAGATCTACATTAGAAAATATCTTCCTCTAGGACATGTGGCAGACCACGTCAGAAAGGAAACGTGGCAAACCATGTCAGCAAGGAAACGTGGTGCAATCAGACAAAGACAAGTGTCAAGTTGATTAGGGATTTCAGGTATGTGTAAATCACAAATCTGAGTGACACATGGCAGCTTCTTGGCTCGAGAAACGTCATTGGGTGACGCAAGATTTACGTCACTCTGAGATTTTTTCTTTGGGATTTTTACCACCAGTACTCGCTCAAAGACCCGAATTCCCGAATGTCGAAGACCCGAAGTGGATACGAGTCATCTGATCTGAAGACCACTTCGGGTGTATTCTCGATCGTTGATCATGTAGCAAGATACATGTCAACGGATCGTGAAATCTGGGAGAAACTTAACTGGGAAAACGTCAAGGAGAAAGGTTTGATATTTATGAAGTGTCAAAGTCCCGAATTGAACGAGGACTGTTGATTTGAGGAGGACACATGGCAGGAATCTATGGGCTCCGGCTAAAAGCGTTCTGAGCAAGCGGAGGTTGAGAATTGAAATATTTGAAGTCCAGAGACCCGAAGGAGATATCGACTATTGATCCAAGAGGGAGATGCATCGTTGGATCATGGAGTCCAGGAGAAATGCTCTGGGAGAAAGCAAAGTTTAAGAATCGAAAATCTTGAAGCTCGAAAGGAAAAATTGATCTTGTCTGTTGGTTTGAAGGGACACATGTCATCTAATCGTTGAGACCAAGGATTGTGCGTGGACAAAGGAAAGAAGACAGAGTCATCGATTGAAGAGGACATATGTCAACAGATCTTCCATTCTGGAAGATATTCAGTCAGCAGCAATAGGGTTTGAGAGTTGAAACTCCTGGAGCCCAGATCACAAAGGAAACCTCAGTCGTTGATGGAGGAAGGAGAGATATGGTCCGCAGACTCGAGAGGACAAATCTGAACTGTTCATTCAAGAGCACTGTCAAGATCATGAGATCGATGGTCATGCTCCATTGCGGGGCCAAAACATGCTAGGGCCTTAATTTTTCATGAGTGGGCTGCAATTGAAACCATGGTTTTGGAGAAAGGATGCGTGGACAATTGTAATGAAATGTGGGGTGAAAAGCAGATTTCCCTCAAACCACCTATGGATGCACCCTCAATCCCATGGTCACATGAACTCATCGCCCAAGGTAATATCTAGAGAAGAGCTAGCACATCGCTAAGCTCCACTTCAGAGTTTAGGAGATCGGGAGTTGGGAGAATCGGGGTGACTCACGACAGATGACCCGAAACGTGAAGTCCTGAAGTGATTGGTCCCAAGTCATAGCCAGTGATCATGAGAAGGAAGGGTCTTAGGAGCCAAAGGATCCCAAACTAGCTGACGCTAATTGATAGAGAATATGAAGAGTCTCGACTGCCAGAGAAGCTAAGTAATATCAACATAACAGCCACTGTTGATGAACTCACAGGGAACATAACCACCAAAGAAGATGAAGAGTTGCCATGATGATCATGAGATGACTCGACATGAGAAAAGCATGTAGAATAGAAAAGTGAAGTAATTATGTTATCGAGCTATCCAGTGAACAGCCTATAGGGAAGAACAATGACACAGTGAAGAGTATGTAGTGGAATAGTGCTTGAAGTATGCATAAGGTGCACAGAGAGTATAAAAACACAAAATAGAGAAGATATGGGTGCTTCTGTTGAGTGTGATTCATGTGGGTAGAAGCATGCGATGTGTATGAGATGAAGCGCATAAGAATCAAGGAACATAAACACATATCTGAGAGAAGAACAGAAAGCACAGTAGATGCGAGGAGAGAGACACTGATGCAGGCATAGCAGAGTAGTGATGAGACTGGTAACCATAGATAAATGTTCTATCACTATGATAAAATTGTAAAAATCAACGATTTATATTTCAGGGTGGTAGGGAGGTGCTAGGGAGGATTTTTGTCCTCAGAGTTTCAAGTGGGTGCTTGAACACAAGGAGTTGTAGCTTACATCTGGTTGCAGCCAGAAAAACCAGGATGGCAGGGTGGTGTAAGGGAGAACTATTGTTCTTTGGTATAAAGTTTGGTGCCTGTGTGACTGGAAGTTGTAGCTTCCATCCAGTTGGTGCTGGAACACTCAGGGAGTTGGTGATTTCTTCTAGTGGGTTCTAGCGAAACCAGAGAGTTGGTGCTCTCAGCAAGTTGTTGCTTGTAAAACAGAGGTTATAGCCTCAAGAGGAGTTGGAGATCATAAGAATGATAATGTATAGAAAATAAAGATTACTTATCATATCAAGAAGAAGAGGTTTTTCCCTTTATGGGTTTCCTCATGAAATATTTGTCTTTGTATATTTCATGTGTGTGATTGATGTTGAATATTTTATTTCTTACATTTTTGCATTATTGTGATCATCATTGAGTATTCTGTAAAGAGTTTAAAATGGGCATAATGTTTTAAGCACAGTAACAATTTATTCACCCCCCCCCCTCTTAGTTATCCAACAATTGGTATCAGATTCGGTTCCTTTTATCTAAAGGTATATCAGTAAGCTTAAACATGTCAAGCCATGAAGGAACTTTAACCAATAAGGCCCCTCTGTTTAGTAGAAAAAACTTTGCCTTATGGAAGGTTAGGATGAGAACCTATATAATGGATTTAGGTGCAGATGTATGGGATGTGGTAGATAATGATTATGTAAAGCCAGTTGTACTAGCTAATAAGGATGACAAGCTAAAATTCAGCTTTAACACTAAGGCTATGAATGATATTCTGAGTGGGTTTGCAAAAGCAGAATTTGTAAAAGTTATGCACTTAGAAACTGCCAAAGAAATGTGCGACAAACTCATTAGCAATTATGAAGGTAATGAGAAGGTAAAGGACGCCAAGATTCAAACCTATAGAGAACAGTTTGAATAGCTACAAATGAAAGAATATGAAACTATTGGGAAGTACTTTTTGAGAGTTGAAGAACTAGTAAATGCAATGAAATGTCTTGGTGAAAAAATTAAGGAAGCCTTTTTAGTTTAGAAAATTTTGAGATCTCTGGCAGATAGGTTCAACCCAAAGGTCTCTGCTATAGAAGAACTTAATGATCTGAAAGATTTATCTTTTTATCAACTTCTAGGAGCATTGACTGCATATGAAATTAGGATAGGTAAAGATAAATCCAACACTAGAGAAGCTTCTTTTAAAGCAGATAAGAATGGGGAATCTGAGCCTGATGAAATTGAAGAAAAATTTGTGAGAAGACTAAAGAAAGGATCAGGAAAGTATCAAGGAAAGTTACCTTTCAATTGTTTCAATTGTGGAAATATAGGTCACTTTGCATCTAAGTGTCCACACAAGAAGTAGGATCATAATTTTGAAGGTGAAAAGAAGTACAAACCTAGGATATTCGGTAAAAAGAAAAGTTTATGTGTAAACAATTATGACTCTTCAGAAGACACAGATAGTGAATCTTCCTGTGAAGATAAGGTTAATGACTTTGTGCTTATGGCCAAAAAGGATTATGATAATAAAAGCACAGGAAGTGATTTTAATGATGAATAAGTTGTGGTTGATATGGAAGGTGAACTAATCAGTGCCTTAGAAGAGATTGACAGACTCAGACTCGAGAAGAGAAAACAAAAACGGTTGTTGATGCAGTTTGAAAAGAATGCTAAAAAACATGATGAAGACTTTGCCCTACTAAAGGTGGAGTTATAAGAGGCAAAGAAAAGAGAGGACATCCTAAAACAACAGTTATCAGAAAAGAAGACAAGATGTGAAGCCTTGGAAGAAGAGGTAGTAAAAACCAAAAAAGAGATGGAGACATTTAAAGCATTGTATCTCCAAAATATTCCAAGCATTAAAGCCTCAGCAGAACTAAATGGAATTCTGAACAAACAAAGATCTCCTTTGTTGAAGTCTGGTTTAGGCTATGTAAGTGGTTCAAGCAGCAAAGAGACAGAAAGCAAAGAGCCAGTAAAGATGATCAAGTTCCAAGTTAGCAGACAATCAAACCACGAGAGTACTCTATCACCAAAAGCTAATAAAGACAAGATGATCCCTGATAAAAAACAAAGAGGTCAGAAGATGGATTAACTGCCAAGAAGAAGGCCACCCTTCAGGTACCAAAATTTCTTCTATGGTTACTGCTTTTGTTGTTCTAATTTTGGTCATAAGATTGCAAATTGTCAAATTAAGTTTAGAGACATGCAACTGAGGAGGTCAAGAAATAAATAATATTTACAACATAGAACTAAGAAGCTAATGAATAGACAACGTAGCACCAATCACTTTGACCTACTGAACAATGAGCTCGAATGTTATAACTATCATAACTTCGGCCACAAAGCTGCAAACTTCCATCTGGAGAATTACAAAACATATACAAAGATAAAACCCTTAGCTAAAAATGTCAACACATGGAAAAAAAATAGTGAAAATTGTGGTCTAGTACTTTCAGCTCAAAAACAAAAATACCCCCGATATATAGATAGTGGATGTTCCAAGCACGTGATTGGAGACAAGGATAAGTTTTTTTCTATAAGTAAAGGCAAAATAGAAAATGTGACCTCTGGAAATGATGAACCAGGTAAAATCAAGGGTAAAGGGATGGTGAGTTTAAGTAATGGCAAAGGAAAATCCCAGGATGTCTTGCTTGTAGATGGGCTGAAACATAATTTTCTCAGTGTAAGTCAAATGTGTGACAGAGGATGTGAAGTGGTGTTCACTTCCAAAGATTGTAAGATAAAGTCTGTAAATTCAGTACAAGTGGTGGCTAAAGGCATAAGGATAGATAATAATGTATATGTGTTGAAAGAAGATAGAGAAGAGTGTCATCTAAGAAAACATGATGAGAGCTGGTTATGGCATAGGAGACTAGGACATCTAAACTTTGAACACTTAATCAAGCCCAAAAATCTTGAGGTAGTAAAAGATCTTCCAAGAATATCAAACCCACAAGATTCTGTGTGTAAACCCTGTCAAGTAGGAAAGCTAACCAGGACACATTTTAAATCCAAGAACTCTACTTCAACGGAGAAACCACTCCAATTAGTTCAGATGGATCTATGTGGACCATCAAGACAGGAAGGCACGGGGAAGGAAAACTACTTCATGTTGATCATTGATGATTACTCCAGACTCACTTGGGTTGTTTTCCTCAAAGAAAAAGTTGAAGCATTTGAGAAATTTAAAATATTTAAGGCTTTAACTGAGAATCAAATAGGCAACAAATTAAAGGTTGTGAAATCTGATGGAGGAGGAGAATTTATGTCAAATGATTTCAAGGATTTTTGTGATAAACATGGGATTAAAAGAGAATACACAATCCCAAGAACCCCACAACAAAATGGAGTCGTTGAGAGGCAAAACAGAACAATTCAGCAAATGGCCAGGTCAATGATGAATGAGAAGAACATTGGTCAAACCTACTGGGTAGAAGCAATACACACAACAATCTGTATTCTTAATAAATCTTACCTCATACCACATAGTGACAAGACACCTTATGAACTGTGGCATGGATGACCTACTATAATCAAACACTTCAAAGTATTTGGGAGTAAGTGCTACATAAAGAATAATAATGAGAATCTTGGCAAGTATGATGACAGGGCTGATAAAGGCATCTTCTTAGGGTATGCTACAAATAGTAAAGGATACAGATGTTATAATAAGAGGTTGCATAAATTGGTTGATTGTATTGACATAAAAGTTGATGAAGGAGTCTCAGTAAGAGAGGTGAACAATATTGAATCAAAAACAGAGGATATAGGTGAAGTTGAAGATGAACAGGTCCAAAAATCAAAACAAGAAGACTCTGAGTCAAATGAAGATGCAAATACTCGGGCAGACTCAAATTAGCAGACAGCGTCAAATTCTTCCTCTAGAATTACTCAAAAGAATCATCATGCAAGTCAGATAGTTGGTGAGAAATACCAATGTGTACAAACCAAGAGAAGGATAATCAAAAACACTGAGTGATCACATATAGCCTTCACATCCATGGTGGAACCCAAGAAATTCAATGAAGCCAGTGAAGATGTAAACTAGTTAAAATCAATGAATGAGGAACTGGACCAGATTGAAAATAATGATACTTGGGAACTTGTTCCTAGGCCAGCAAATAAAAATGTAATAGGATCCAAATGGGTCTACAAAAATAAGATGAATGAGCAAGGAAATATTGTAAGAAATAAGACTAGATTGGTCTGCAAAGGATATGCTCAAATAGAAGAACTGGACTTTGATGAAACATTTGCGCATGTAGCAAGATTAGAAGCTATTAGAATATTTCTTGCCTATTCTTGTCATAAGAAGTTTAAAGTCTATCAAATGGATGTCAAGCCAACTTTTCTAAATGGAGATCTAAAAGAAGAAGTCAGTCTATATGGAACAACCAGAAGGCTTCCAACTGTCAGATAACCCTGACTTTGTCTGCAAGCTAAAGAAAGCCTTATATGGGTTGAAACAAGCTCCTCGTGCCTGGTATCAAAGACTGGATACGTATCTACAAGACAAAGGGTTCAAGACAGGAACAGTTGACAGCAATCTATATATCAAAACAGAGGGTAATGATCTTCTCATTGTGTTGGTCTATGTAGATGACATCATCTTCGGTAGTAATAATGCTTCATTGGTACAATGGTTTTCTTTTTCCATGCAATCTAAATTTGAAATGTCTATGATAGGGGAACTGTCATTTTTTCTTGGCCTACAAATTACTCAGAGGTCTAAAGGAATATTTATTTCGCAAGAAAAATATCTAAGAGAAATGTTGAAAAGGTTTCAAATGGAATATTCTAAACCTATGAGCACACCTATGGTCACTGGATGTAAGTTAATAAAGGATGATGATTCACGTGATGTTGATCAAAGTTCGTATAGGTATATGATAGGCATCCTATTGTACATCACAACATCTCCTCCAGACATAATGCATGTTGCTTGAATGGTAGGAAGGTATCAGGCCGCACCTAAACAGAGTCATTTGTTAGCTGTCAAAAGAATATTCAGATACTTGAAAGGAACAATGAACTATGGCCTATGGTATCCTAGGAATCAGAATTTTCAACTATCAGTATATTCAGATGTTGATTTAGATAACTGCGTGGATGAAAGGAAAATCACGAGTGGAGGTTCATTCTTCGTAGGAGATTCTCTTGTATCATGGTTGAGCAAGAAGCAAGGTTCCATTTCCTTGTCAACTATAGAAGTTGAATACATTGCAATTGCCACATGTTGTACCCAAGTTTTTTGGATGATTCAGACACTTGCAGACTTGGAGGTAAAATATATTGCACCAATCCCAATTCATTGTGATAATACCAGTGCAATCAGTATGTCAAAGAACCCTTTGTTTCACTCCAAGACCAAGAATATACCCATCAAGTATCACTTCTTGAGGGAACAGGTGACCAACATTGTTGTTTATTTTCATTATATTCCATCCAAATATCAGATAGTTGATATCTTCATTAAACCGCTTGCAAAATCTCAGTTTGAGTATCTACGCTAGAAGTTGGGCGTGACCCCATTATCAACCTAAGAGGGTCCATCCTGTCAGGTGGACTATGTATTGGTTTAATATATGATACCTCCGACAAGTACTGCAACAGGTTAGGGGGAGAATATTTTCTTTGACATTGATGTGAAAGGGGGAGAAAAGGTGTGTTTTGGATGTTACAGGTGGAGATCTAAGTAGAACAGTGCAGTCCTTCAGGGTTTCCATCAATGCCAAAGGGGGAGATTGTTGGCATGTTTACAGGTAGAATGTGTTTTTCATTGATGGCAAGAACAGCAGCGACGATGGTATGTTTACAGGAAAGGAAAGCAGCAATGATGGTAAACAGGGAAAGCATAAGTTTAGGAGAAGCGAACAGTATCCAGAGACGAGAAAGCTCAGAAGAGATAGTAGTTTCCAAGTCATAAGGAATCACAGAAGGATCAAAGGTTGACGCCTTTGACACATAGACATTCTTCCAAGTCAGGAGGAAGCGTAAGCTCAGGAGGAGGAGCGACAGTGGTCGTCGGATCAATATCCAGATAGGAGGATGCACAGAAAGATCTAGTCGTCGATCTGAGAACATGATTGATGAAAAACAATTAGTCTGGATCTAAAGATGTGAGGAGTTTACACTCAAGAAAGTTTGAGATTTGAAATCTCCGGAATGCAAAGTTTCGTCAGTCGTCGAATCAATTTCGAGTGTTAAGACATGATAAGCTAGAAAATTTGCATCACAAAAAGATCGATCCGTCGATATGAGAACATAATCCACAAACAACTATTAGTCTGGGTCTAAAGATGCGAGGAGTTTACACTCAGGAAAGTTTGAGATTTGAAATCTCCGGAATGCGAAGTTTCGTCGGTCATTGAATCAATTTCGAGTGGAACGACAGGATAAGCTAGAAAGTTGCATCACAGAAAGATCAAGTCATCGATCCAAGATCCTAATTGTATGAACAACATTCACTTCGGATATAGAGATGCGAGGAGGTTACGCTCCTAAAATTTTGAGATTTGAAATCCCCATAATGCGAATTTTTGTCAGTCGTCGGATCTGTAGATCAGACAATGACCGTTAGATCAAGGAGATCTACATCAACAAATCTCGTCCTCAAGGACGTGTGGCAGACTACGTCAGTAGATCACGTCAGAAAGGACACGTGGCATACCACATCAACAAGGACACGTGGTGAATTCAGAAAATGACAAGTGTCAAGTTGATTCGGCATTTTAGGTACGTGTAAATCACAAATCCCAGTGACATGTGCCATTTTCTTGGCTCATGACACGTCATCGAGTGACGAAATATTTACGTTACTCTGGGAGTTTTTCTTCGAGAGTTTTACCACTAGTACTCATGCAAAGAACCAAAGTATCGAATGGTGAAGACCTGAAGTGGATACGAGTTGTCTGATCTGAAGACCACTTCGGATGTATTCTCAATTGTTGATCCTGTATTCTCGATCGTTGATCATGTAGCAAGATACGTGTCAATGGATCGTGAACTCCAGGAGAAAATTCTCTGGGAAAACGCGATGGAGAAAGGTTTGATATTGCCAAAGTGTCAAAGTCACGAAGTGAATGAGGATCGTTGATTCGAGGAGGAAACATGGCAGAAATCTATGGGCTACAACTAAAATCGTTTTGAGCAAGCGGAGGTTGAGAATTGAAATATCCAAAGTCTGGAGACCCAAAGGAGATCTTGATCATTGATCTGACAGGGACACATGTCATTGGATCATGGACTCCGGGTGAAATGCTACGGAAGCAAGAGGAGTTTGAGAATCAAAACTCCCGAAGCCCGAAAGGCCAAATTGATCTCGTCCATTAGTTTGAAGGGATATGTTTCATCTAATCATTGAGACCAAGGATTGTACGTGGACAAAGGAAAGAAGACCAAGTCGTCGATTGAAGAGGATAGATGTCAGCAAATCTTCCATTCTTAAAGATATCTAGTCAGCAGCAATAGGGTTTAAGATTTGAAACTCCCGAAGCCTGGATCACGAAGGAAACCTCAGTCGTTTATGGAGGAAGGAGAGATCTAGTCCGTAGAATTGAGAGGACATATATGAACCGTTCGTTTAAGAGCATTGTCAAGATTGTGAGATTGACAGTCATTCTCCATTGCGGGGCCAGAACATGCTAGGGCCTTAATTCTTCATGAGCGGGTCACAATTGAAACCATGGTTTTGTTGAAAGGACGTGTGGAGGCTTGTAATGAATTGCGGGGCAAAAAGAGGGTTGCCTTCAAAATGCCTATGGATGCGCCCTCAATATCTTGGTCACATGAACTCATCACCCAAGCTCATATCTAGGGAAGATCTATCACGTCGCTAAGCTCCACTTCAGAGTTTAGGAGATTGGGTGTTGGGAGAATCAAGGTGACTCATGATAGATGACCTAAAACGCAAAGTCCCGAAGTGATTGGCCTCAGGTCACAGCTAGCGGACATGAGAAGGAAGGGGCTTATGAGACAAAGGATCCCAAACCAACTTACTGTAACTGACATAGAAGACGAAGAGTCTCGACTTCCAGAAAATATAAGGAATCTCGGCATAACGGCCACTAATGATGAACTCACAGGGAACAGAACCACCAGAGAAGATGAAGAATTTCCATGATGATCATGAGATGACTCGACGTGAGAAAAGCATGCAGAACAGAGAAGTGAATTAATTCTATTGTCGATCTATGAAGGACTAAGGAAGAGTTTCAGTGAACAACATGTAGGGAAGAACACTGATGCAGTGAAGAGTATGCAGTGGCATAGCGCATGAATTATGCAAAAGGTGCAAAGAGAGTATAAAAATGGAGAACAAAGAAGAGATGGGTTCTTCTGTTGAGTGTGATTCATGTAGGTAGAAGCATGTGGTGTGGAGGAGTTGAAGCGCAGAAGAATCAAGGAACAAAAACACATATCTGAGAGAAGAACTGAAAGCACAGCAGACGCGAGGAGAGAGACATTGATGCAGGCAGAGGAGAGCAGTGTAGCAGAACAGTGATGAGACTGGTAAGATATAGATAAATGTTGTATCACCATGATAAAGTTGTAAAAATCAAAAATTTATATTTCAGGGTGGTAGGGAGGTGCTAGGGAGGATTGTTGTCCTCAAGGTTTAAAGTGGGTGCTTGAACACAGGGACTTGTAGCTTCCATCTGGTTGCAGCTAGAAAAACCAGGGTGGCAGGGTGGTGTAAGGGAGAACTATTGTTCTCTGGTATACAGGTTGGTGCCTGTGTGACTGGAAGTTGTAGCTTCCATCCAGTTGGTGCTAGAACACTTAGGGAGTTGGTGCTTCCTTCTAGTGGGTGCTAGAGAAACCAGAGAGTTGATGCTCTCAGCAATTTGGTGCTCTCATTAAGTTGTTTCTTGTAATACAGAGGTTGTAGAATCAAGAGGAGTTGGAGCTCATAAGAATGATAATGTAAAGAAAATAAAGATTACTTATCATATCAATGAGAGTTTTTTCCCTTTATGGGTTTCCTCAGGAAATATCTCTCTTTGTATATTTAATGTGTGTGATTGATGTTGAATATTCCATTGCTTACATTTTTGCATTATTGTGATCGTCATTGAGTGCTCTATAAAGAGTTTAAAATGGGCATAATTTTTTAAGCACGGTAACAATTGATTCACCCCCTCCCCCCCTCTCAGTTTTCCAACAAATTCCTACACCGTAAAACTAAGAAAACAATCAAAAAAAAATAGTGGGGATTTTACAATGGTATCAGAGTTGGATAGCTCGCTAGCCTAAGGGGAAAATAGTGAGGAGATATTTAAGATTGTGTCATTAAGTGACCATCACTTAAATTTCAGCAGTGGTTAAGGGAATCAAGGATGATGGCCAATGAGGAACTTGGGGGAAAAAAATTCCACTGATTCTGGAATATTAGAAGAATATGTAAGATTGTTACGGCACCATGTGTGGACGTATCTACAATTATCAGTTGGGAAGAAGGGAAAAGGTCCAAATATATAAAGGTTGAGGAAGCCAAAAATTCACTTCATGATGAGGGATTGAAAGAATCACAGGTGGAATTGTTGGAGGTGCACACATCTAGTCATGTTGAAGATGTATGAAATAAATATGACCAAACAGCAGCCCTTGATACACACTCAATGTTTTCTAATAAGGATAAAGACACCAGTGCAAAGGATGGATATGTGGATAGTAACTATCGTGAATTTGTCCAATCAGTAGGTGTTGAGGCTTCAACATCTTGTCATGTTTATGATGATGCAGGTGTGCTGGCACCTAACCATGATGTGGATTCAACACCTTATCCTATTTATGACATTTATGATGATGCAGACATGATTGTACCATAATATCACAAAGTATCGGTACTTAAAAAATTTCCATGGGATATTGATATTTCTTCTCATGAGCCATGTGTGGAGGATGACAAAGAAGAGGATGATTTGGTGGATGAAAAAAAATCAGAAATTTTGTATGAGGATGATAGTCCACATGAGTTCCATCATTGCATGGTATCATCTAGTGATTCAGTTGGTGTTGATGGGGATAGAAATATTTTAGATGAAAGTAAATCAGAAAACCTCGTGTGTGATAGCCCACACCATGTTGATGAAACTGAACAAAGACCCTTGGCATTGCATGATTTGGGGACCAATTATTGGTCACAAAGGAACAACTTTTACAAGTGTTGACAAGGGCATATGGTTCTCATAAGTTCATTGAAGATCTTATTTGAAAAACCCAGATGGAGGAGAGACAAAAAGGAGTTGTAAGTGTAGTCATTATTTCTCAATTGCACATAATCAAAGAAGCACTAGAACAAATGAAATCAGATTACTTGTAGTTGTTCCTGGATAGGGAACTTTCTCTCAAGTTCACTGAAGACAAGGAAAGGGAGGTTGAGGAGCTTTGTTACGAGTTGATTTTGGCTCTCTCTTCATCACTTACAGCAGAGACTCCATCATGTTTGGAACTTGTGACACATGAGCGTGTGATTGGCACCTATGATTTCAGGGAGGAGCCTCTTGTGATGATCCCACACCAGAAGCATTCAGAGTTGCAAGTTATTGAGGAGAGGTATGACGCATATGGTTTTGAATATGCTCATGTTTTTAATTGTGGGGATTGTTTTCCCTCGAGATGTTTCAGGCTATAAATGGAACTATGTCGAGGCACCCCAGGGGCTAAGACCTAGAGAGATTCTTAAAACCATGTTGATTAACAGAAGAAATTATACAAAATTTTGAATAAGTTTCTCTCTCTCTCTCTCTCTCTCTCTCTCTCTCTCTCTCTCTCTCTCTCTCTCTTATAAAACTATCAGCCCTCAAACAATACCAGAACCAGTACCAACACATTCAAAGTGAAGAGGCATGTGTCCACGAGTGCTTCAGAAATTTTGATTTAAGTTTGAGAAGGGGATAAATTTGAATAAATACAAAATAGACATGTGAGGCATCTTTAAGGTGAATCTCACATCCTATGGACAAAATAACGTGCTGAGAAATTAAGAATTCAATATTTCTAACAGTTATATCAAATCATTAAACCATGCATCAAACAATGAACATTTTCATATACTTAAATCCATGGAAGTACCCTCTGCACATCATTAAATACATAAAAAAAAATGACATGAAGTGATCATACATTCATAGGAAACCACTTCAATATCATAATCTAAACAACACACAGTAACATTGTACTTGTCAAAAAACTTGGTGCTCGAGATTTTATTAATGGGGATCTAATACAAGAAGCCATCAAATGAGAGGGATGGATTTTACAAGAGCACATACACATAAAAAGAAGCACAAACTAAATCATAATGCAAGAGATCAATCTCTTGCAGCATGCAACCTTCAAAATTAGTTTGTATCTTAGGGGATCTTTGATCAAACAGCTCAAGTATAAGATACTCTTAAATTCCCCAAGGTGTCGACCCAAAAAATGAGCTCCTTATGTTGATTTATAGCTTCTCCTTCTTAAGAGAAAGTCGCTTGTTTGGACCAATAATGCTTCTTGAACATTGATTTCCACTTGTTATAATCTTTATACCGCATCCGGTTTTATAACCGTTCCCATCTTTCCAACTTATTTTACCGTATTTTACGAGGAAGAAACCAACATCTACTGCCAGGAGATCCTTACTGATATTGTTGTTGGGTGTGTTCTCCTCATCCAATTGAGCCTTTGATTGATGCATTATGAGTGATTCAATTGATTCCCATCATTGCATCATGAGCCTTTTATCTCAACTACTAAGATGATATGTTAGATATTTCCTTCTAGCTGACAACGTTCAGTAACACTAGGTACAATGGACCAATTCATTGTATCCTCTACTTCAAGCTTCTCTAGTGCACTGATGGGATTGGGCAATACTATTTAGGGTGGACATATGAATGCCCATTTGCCTTCAATGTCACACTAATGATACTAGATAAGGACATTCTTTTCATAATGAAACAAAGAAAACATTGCCCCATCATATGTAGAAAATATGGTTCATGATCCACTCCTGAGTGGAGGGTTAATGCAGGTGAGTCATCATATGAAACACCTGGCATCTAAGTAACTCGTATTTAGAACCCAGATCACCTGCAAATTGGTGGTTTGTAATCTTTGTAGCTTTATCTTATAAGAATCTAACATGTGTTTGGGTAGGTAGCTAATGAGAGGCAATGATTTGCTACGCTTGATAGGATTTATGAAAATCTTGGGCTCGCGTGAATGCACATGTTGAGATAATTATTATCAGCCCCTGTCGGGATGTAGGCATGGGTATGATGATGGGTGAAGGATGGAAAATGTGATGTTATATATCTTGTTACATGTCACATATTTTCCAACTGATTTGGCAGGATGTTAGTGAATCTTCCCACTCACCTGAAACATTCTCCCTCGTGCCCCTATTTGAATACATGTGTCCTTTTCCCTATGGTTCAGAGCCCTTTGAAATTTAGAAAACACACAAAATTTGGGTAACATCATGCTATCATATTCATGGATCCGTGGACACATGGCAGCTTGGGATGGGTCCATGTAGGCACTAAAGTGTCCTCCATGGGCTTGACATATGTATGGATGAGCTCAATATAACAATCAAAAACTCTAGTGGGCCTTCTCCTCATATGTGGCAATCTTTGATAGGCTCAAAAATATGCATCAATGACTTGTCAGGTCTTTCTTAGCTTCCTTGGTGTCCAGGTGGATTGTTATATTGGCTCCATGTGGCATTGAGAAAATGGTTGGGTAGGCAATGAGTTGGTAGATGTGTGACTGGGAAAGATCGTAATACCACCGTCACGGCCCTAGGGGAGTGTTTTTCCTTTTTGTATCTTAACATGCAACACCTTTTACTCTTTGACATGTAGCTTCTTAAAACCATTGTCACACCCCGATGTTGTGTTAACTCTTGGATTCTCTTCATATGTGACATGCATCCTCAAGCGTTGATCAAGATTGCTTGTAACTATCAGATGATCAGTCTCGCGCCTCCACCCATGATTTCTCTGTAAGCCTTGTTTAAATGATATGGATCCATTTGTGACGAGGGATTAAACTTATTTTGGACAAGATAAGCACCTTCCATGCTCTCGATAAGTGCTTGGGTATTGAAACTGAGATTCAAGCCCTTAGGGATTGATTTTTTATTGTAAATTCCTTGGCTACTAACCATATGCATTGCTTCTTTGATGTGTGAGCTATGCAAGTTCTCCTTCAACCTCTTTCTCTTTAATTTTGACTCCTTAATCTCAATCATGGTGCATGTTAATGATTGGATCAAATCCATTACTAACATTGTCTCCAACAGGGATAGCATACCCCTTTGGTCCTTCGAGAACTATATACCAAGTCCCTTCTCCTGTTGGGTTATGGAGTCTGCATTCAAACAAATTATTCCCTGTGCACCTGGAAAATTGATTCGAGAGGTGAAACAAAATTGCTCGACAGCTTAAAGTTAAATCCTTAACTTCTTACTTATGTACAATATGGTGAATGAAGTAAAATTAAAAATACATAATAGGAATGGAAAAATATTTATTTATGTACAGGGTAATAAAAATTCACATCATTCAATACTGCAAGAAGTGTTTGAGGAACTTCCCATTGACGAGAGCCCCAAACACTTCGACATCCAATTGCACTAGATCATATGTGTTTTTATATTGAACTACAACAATCTGGAAAGGTTCAAGCCAGAGGTTGTCAAACTTTCCATGCTTTCCCTTTGCTTCTCTTCTGAAATCCCACTTTAAGACAATATCTCTTTTCATAAATCTTCTCTCCTTGGATATTTTGTCAAAGATATATTTCATTCTTGCTTGATGAGCTTGAGATATCAGTTGTACTTGATCCCTTTCCTATTGGACTTCAATCAATTGGTTGATTCTTCTCTGCATATCATCTAACTCAGCCTCTTCTTCTTGCAACAATTTCATCACAGGAAGGTTGATTTGTATAGGAAAAATAGCTTCTAGTCCATATACCAGTTGAAATGGAGATGTACCAAGGGACCTCTTGTTGCTTACTCTATCTACCAGAACTACATATTTTAGGTGGGAGTCCCAAGCTTTCTTGTTTTGGGACAACACCATCTTGATGATCTTAATGAGTTTCTTATTCAATGACTCAGCCAAGCCATTTCCCTATGGATAACATGCAGTGGAATGCACCAACTCTATGTTGTTATTTTAAAAAAACTGTAGTAGTTTGGCATATTTGAAAGCTTCGGCATTATCGGTTATAATGTTTCTAGGGAATCCAAACCTTGCTAGAATGTTCTCCTCAAGGAACTTGATAATGACTACATCAGTTGCTTCCCTGGTGGATATTGCCTCCATCCACTTAGTGAAGTAATATGTGGTTGTAAGAATCCATTTGTGCTGCCCACTTGAATTTGGGTAGATTTCATCGATGAAATATAAACCCCATTATTGGAAAGGTGTTTTTGCTTTGAAATGTTCAAGTGGGAGAGGTTGCAATTTACGCTTCCCTGCAAACATCTGACACTCTACACAAGCCCTAACCATGCAATTTACATTAGAAAATATTGAGGGCCAGTAATAACCAACTCTAAGGATTTTTTTGTAGTGACTCTCAAGGCATGATGACCCCCACATATCCCTTTATGAAACCCATTGATAATATTCTCAGTCTCTTCTTCAATAAGGAAATTTAGCAGTATTCCTATTGGATCCTTCGAGAACAAATTTTCTCCCACAATGCAGTACTTCACGACTTTGAGCTTGATGGACCTAGCCTTGGCTTTGTCCCATGTTGGTGACAAACTTAGGTGTTGAAGATAGAACATTATCTCTTTGTACCAATCAGATTCAATGAACTTAGGGCTCACCTCAGAAGATGGTTCTTTTGTTTCATCCTCTCCTTGCCATGTTTCCATGATGTTTGTTGTCATAAGATTTAAATCAATGGCCTAGTGATTTGATTCAGCCATGAGTTTATCTATCCCTTGTCCTTTTAATAGATTGGTGGGTCTTATCTCCAAATAATAATCCTTTATTTTGGAAATCCATTTCCCTCTTCTACCCTCACTTCCAAGTTGTGTGAGAATGTCTTTAATAGCATTGTTAGGTACATAAGAAAATGTTTTGGAGTGAAATATATAATCTCTGAAGTCTTTTAATGATTTAACCAGGGCATATGCTTTCTTCTCCAACTTACTATATTTAAACTCTACATCTCTCAAATATCTGTTGAATAATACTATAGGTTGCTCCTGATTTTCGTCATTTTTTCTGCAACAGGAGAGAAACTATAGTATGTTTTGAAGAAAAAGAAAACATGAAGAAGTACTTACCATAATTAGGGATAACTAAAACTGAGGATTCTCCTAATTCTTCTTTGATTGTTTGAAAATATCCTCTAGCCTCAGGATTCCACTTCACTTCATGATTTTGCTTTAACATGATAGTGATATTACTATCCATCTCAACAAATTTGGGGGAAAATATCCTCAGGAATTTGATTCTGCCCAAAAAAGATTGCACCTCTTTCATGTTTCTAGGTATAGATATATTTTTTATTACTTCCACTCTCTATGCATCTATATTGACTCATTATTTTAACACTATATGACCCAAGATTTTTCCCTCAGTCATAGCAAAGTAGGAATTCTTTGGATTCAAGGATAGGCAAAATTTCTTGCACTTCACAAAATTTTTCATTAAGTTCTTAATGTCATCTTTATCTGTCTTGGAGAAGACATTCATCTCATCCAGATATATGACAATGAGTCTGTCCTTCTCTCCCATGAAGGGTATATCCATGGCTAGTTGTAATGTAGCTCTTGCATTTATCAAACCAAAGAGAATTTTATCATAGATTAAAGTTCCCCATGGGGTTGTGAAGGTTGTTTTTTCCCTATCATCAGGATGCAATGCTACTTGATTATATCTTGAGAAACCATCCATCATGAAAACAGTATTCTCTCCCACCACTTTTTGAAGTATATGATCCATCTTGGAAAAAGGATAATTGTCTTTTAGTGAGCATTTGTTTAGGTTTCTGAAATCCACACAAATCCTTGTATCTCCATTTTTCTTCCTAGATGGGACCAGATTTTCTACCCATTTAGAATATCTAAGGGGAATGATGATTTGCGAATCAAGTAACTTCAGCACCTCCTTCTCAATTGTTGGTAGCAACAAGGGGTTAACTTTCCTTAACTTCTTCTAAAAGGCTTAGTACCATGCTAGAGCGGTATCCTATGTTGTATGATGTTGGTATCATAGGTATTTAGGTCTTCATACTTCCAATCAAAGACATACATATGTTCTTTGAACAATTGCAAGTATCCTACCTTGTGCTTGGGGGAGATTTATTTGGACAACTTTATGAGTTTTGGCTCTTGTTATGTATCAATGTTGCATTCTTCAGCAATGTCATCTTTAGGTGAGACTATAGGATTTATGGGCACATCATTACTATCAAAAAGTTGCTCCAAGGGTACCAATCCTTTAGGAATAAAGTTATTTTTTAGTTGGAGGACCTCATGTCCATACATGTACTCACTAAACTTAGAGGTCATTTGCATCTTTGTTTTAGCCATAGTTTCCCCATTTTCTTCATCATCTGAATCTACAGTGTGCTGGAAAATTCAACTATGACCTCCATGAATCTTTTGATATGTTGGCCATCTTCAAACACTTGCTAGTATTTTATTTTATCAGGGATGGAAGGTCGGTATCTCATCTCAATTCCATATCTCATCTAAGGGATAGTAGGGTTTTTAAATGTGCTAGCTGCTATTGCTAAGGAATCAACTTGTTGATTAAATTATCTTACAATAGAAATGATATTAAAATCTTTATAAAAATTGTCAATTAAATCCCATACCTAATTCCTACCGGCCCTCATCCCAGGTTTCCTTGTCTTATAGAAGAATTTGATTTGATGAACCACCAATTCTAAGTATTCAAAGGCTATCAATTCAGTGATATGCATCTTCCTTTCTACCTCCAAACCAAGAATCAGGGATTCATACTGAGCTACATTGTTAGTAGCCTCAAACTCCAATTTGTAGGAAAAATGAATTTCTACCTTTTTAGGGGAGATGACGACTATTATAGCTCCCACTCCTTCCTTTGAATATGCTCCATCTAAATACATATTCCATATACCATCGAATTCTTGGGTATGGATCACAACATGACCTACAAGAGTCAAAAATTTATTTGTATTCTTCATTTACTGTGAGGATGCAACATCTCACGTCTTCATCAGTAGCATATATGAGGTGATTTGCAGAGTTTTTTTGGTGATTGACCACATGAGTAAGTTTTGTTTCTCTATATAATCTTCTATTTTATCTTCCAAAGACTAGCATAGTAACATAGGTCATGTCCATCTACATCATACCCCCCATCTTTCTTTCCCAAGTCCTGGATAGCAACATGCCATAGTTTGCATGTACATCAGCTACCACCACATTCATCATGATACTCTTAATAGGAAGTTCATCCAAGTTAACAACCATGTCTTTAATCATCCCATCCCATTTAACCTTTATGGAATCAAAAGAGTAGAGGTCATGGTAAGGCCTGGTTATTTCTAACCCCAACTTCTTCATTACTACCTTTGGCATAAGATTATGATAAACTCCAGAGTCAAGCATACATTTGTGTAGAATTTTTTCATGGATATTTAGGGTCACATAGAAAGGTGAAACTAACTCTTCTTTATCATCTATGTGAGTACCAAAAACTATAGTGGGAGAGTCATCTTGTAAATTCACAATGTTAGGGGGACTTACTGGGATCTTCCCCTATATGACTTTTTCAATCTGATTGTGGTATGATGGATTTTTAGCCAATTCTTCCAATGGGAATGGGATCTTAATTTTGGAAAGATATTTCTCAATATTTAAGGGTGGAACTGATTCCTCGAGTACCTTTACCTTGTTTTTTGTCTTTGAAGTTTCACCAAAGTATCTAGTCTTGATAATATTTTTTAGTTATTTGAATTTATCCATAGAAAGACTTGGGTTAAGCTTCTTAGGATGCAGTTGACTGTCCTGGTTAACATATTTATGCCTATGTATGATATCATACTTGTTGTGCATGTCATCTTGAAGTGCATTAGAAAACATTTTGTACTAAGTGTTGGAGCCGTCTTTCTTAACTGGTTTAAATGTAATTCTTAAAATCAAAGGTTGGCCTTTAAGTTGTCTTTTATTTTGTGACCTTTACCCACTGAAAATATCAGTAGTCTTGATATGCGAAGTGGCGATGGTCATTATACTCCTAAGCCATTACCATTTAACCGTTAAACGAGATTTTTCACTTTTATATACCTCAGGATATCGCGCTTCGGGAGTTACAAGTCACACGGTTTCCAAGCCCCAATGCGCGAAGTCGCGAAACAACCTTGAAATCTTACCCAAGTTAGCACCGAGAGTAAAGTTCCTTAAACCTTAGTTAAGTGCTGTCAGGATTTCGCGTCTCAGTGATCACTCCCCCAAAAAATCTTACCATCATAACTCCGATAGGCAAAGTTGCAAGATAGTTTTACAAGTGACCCGAGTTAGTGGAAGGGGTAAGTCATTTTAAAATATAGTTAAAGAATATCGGGGTTTCGTGACTCGGCATTCACTCAACATTAATCATGATATTAATTAAACATTGATTAATTAAACACTTAATCCGGATCACATTTTTTCTTAAATAGATCGCGTCATCACGATCTCGGGTTTTAGGGGCTCGAAGGATAGGAGTGAAATCTCCCGATACGGCGAACGCCGAAAAGGGAGATTAAAGTTTAAAGAAAATCTAATTAAAGAAGCTAAGCCAGATTAATCGATGCATTAATACAAATATTAACATGCACCGTCTACGGGTTAAATTTAAATGTATTTTGCGCTAACTTGTGTCACGACCCGTCAAAATTTATGGCATTTATTTGAAATGAGGTGAAGTGATAGGTAAATATATTATTTTTATTGCTAAATCTTTCTCAAAAAATGATTTGACTATTCTGTTTATAAGGACGTCGAGGTTTTAAATGGTCGAGATATAGAGTTCTTTCTCTCATTGTTTCAAATTCATTTCTATCTTGCGCAAAGAATCTTTTCTCACCAAGCTAATTTCTGTATGTATACACATTTTTACTACAGGAGAGCTAAGTCAGATTCCTCTATCATGGCTCCACAAAAAGTGTCCAAGGCGATTTTTGAGAATTCAGGGCAAGGCTCAGATACTGTTTTCGATACTTCACCCCAAAGTATTGATTCTTTCATAACCTGGTCATACATCTCCAAGGTTCTTCAGTCCGAATTGGTGAACTGCTCAGATGATTCTAGCGATAATGAGAATGATGATTTGGCCACCAAATACAAAATCGTCGTTCAAGCAGAGATGCATAAGATAGTGACTAGGCCACAACTCCTTCCCAATTATGATATGATCTGATGGGAACTAGATCATGTAGATATCCCAACCAAAACTATTATCAGCAAGCAGAAGGTGACCATTGGGACCTTCAAACCAGAAAATTTGCAGGCGATGTACCAATTGTCACCCACACCAAAATTCTCACAAAATGTCGAGTTTCTGGAAGATTTTAAGCGAAAATAATACGAGGAATATGACAGAAACTTGTCTGATCTGATCAAGGATTGGGTCTCGCACCCCGCAAAGTTCAGGGTGGATGGTAACGGAATTTATTCAATCTCTTCCTTGGAACTACAATTCAAATATATAGCAATGATGACCTGTAGGTTGTATGGGAAGGAGGACATCACACATTTTTTTCTCCTGTGGGTGCCTCTCATTCATATAGTCTCTAAAGGTTGTTCCTTCGATTGGGCCAAATTGTTGTCAGACAGTTTAACCAACCGAATTACCGAATATCGGATGTAGAGTGAGAATGAGAAGGCCAATTCATTTTTTATGTCCGCCTACATCATGGATGTTGTTTGTTTCATAACGCCTTTCCCTCTAATGAGATGGATCCAGAATCCATCTGAGGCTGAGCCTATCCATGTCTACCACTCAAAACTTTGGGAAGATAAGGCCATAGAATTAGTATATGAAATTTTCAATTGGGTAATGGTACCAATGCATCTCTACATCTTCGGAAACCCACCACTCAAGATTTCAGATAGCATCGCCACCAACTTGAGCAATGTGGCCGACTGGTACGTAGAGGCAGAATTTTCATACATCAGGGTTTTCGGCACCTCTGTTCCCCCCTATGCTCTACCATTATTCATACCAAATAAGCTGGTTTGTCGCGAAATCGCTAGGAAAAATGTGATTGGTGGCATAAGCAAAGAGCTTTAAGGATTTTTGAAGAAGGTATGGCCACCCTTCCCCATTCATTTGAATACATATTCTTTATTAGATTTCAAACACGCAAAAGCCAAGGCAGTGCCGCTGGAGGATATTAAATTGGTCCACATTGAGTTCAAGAAGCACGACCCACACAGGATCGTGGGTAATCACATGGCGAGTTGTGGCCTTAAAAGGTATGAACATGAGCATTCACCTCATGACGACATCTTCCGAGGCGCGAGATCCTATGCCGAGGTCCTAAGTCGAATTCAAACCCTGTCGCCCGAGGAGATGGTTGATTTCTTCAAATTTCAGGAACACCGGCGGAGCTCCCTTCCCCAAGTCTTACAGGGTAAGAACCCACCGACTGCAGATGTACAACAAATCGAAGACAAGGGCTCTAACGATTCAGGACCTGACCAAGAAGAACACCAGGAAAAGAAGAAGCAAACCGGGGGACCGGAACAGGAAGCCAAGATCCCCAACCCTCCAAGCAAGCCATCCTCGGTTGTTACCCCGAGGAAATCATCCAAGCAGATCAGTAGCCCCATCATTTCTATTACTCCCCTAAAGTCCACAAAAGGGATCCTAGACGTAGGATGGATTTTCGGCGAAGAACTAACGCCCATAGCTGTGGAAGAGTTGCCTCCAAATGAATTTTTCTTCGATAAGAAGAGAAACATCGTTGTGAAACAAGAACTTTATCAAGAAGCAGGCATGGTAGCCAAGAAATCTAAAATCCTTGTTGATGGGAGAGCCATGAAAAAAGAGGAATGTACAACTCAGATAGCAAGGACATTGGGGCTTTTGCTACAACCAACCAATATTATGTCGAGTCCCTAAAAGAACAGTTGAAGTGGAAAAACCGCTTGATCAAAACTTTGGAGGCTAGGATGGCTACAGCAAAGGCAGCTACTAGAGATCAGGCGAACACAGGTATAGAGCAAGCTAGAGAAGTTGATCAAAAGGAAATCGAACGGCTCAAATCTAATCTCGAACAAACATAGTAGGCGTCCCAGACCAGCAAGAGGAATCGATAGGGAAATTACAGGCTAAATTAAATTTCATCGAAAGCCAGGTGATAGATATCGGGATATTCCAATCCCAAGCCATAGAAATTTGAAAAAGAGTGTCGGCAGCTCAGCAAGATTTACGTGCTAAAGTGGAGACCATTCAAAACCTCTACCAGATCATTGATCAAGTACTGGAAGACATCTCCTTGAGAGAAAGAGAATTTGGGGCAACTCGGGTCATTTTCCAAGAGGATGTTATAGCCACGACGAAAAAGGAAATGGGCAGTAGTTCCAAGCTCTCCATCCCAAAGCAAACCAGAGGTAACATCTTACCGAAGGCATGGGAACGAAATATATCAGAGAGCAGAGAGCGAGCTAAAGAGGTAAGAAACTTTTGTGAATAAACTCTCAGGGTGATAAATGAAATTTTGTTGGGTCTTGATAGTGAAATTAGCACCAGGACACTGGGCTAGGTGGATATAGCCAAGCAGCTGCTCAACATCAAGGAGAATGAGGAAAGAGAGCAGGATGAAATAAATAGGTAACCCAGATAGATATAGTCCAAGTGGATAAGTGGCTAATAAATCCAAGTGTATTGTTATGTTCTATCACCACTGAAGACTGACAAGTAGGAGGAAGGTTGCCACAGTTAGAAAAGGATTGCTACACCTTTGAGGCAAACAACCAAGCGGAACCTTCCAGGTTGATAACCCAGTTGGTGGAGAGGTGCGTCACTTGCACACAGCAAAAGAAGGGGTAGTTTTTGGGTACCAAATAATGACATGTGTCTTCCTGTTCTATTTTTAGAACCCAAAGTTTAAAGAAAGGAAGGTGCTCCATCCACCCGAAAGAAGACAAATACAAAGAATTGAAACGCATAAATCTCCTTTTTGTAACCGAAAAAACTCCTGGAATGATTGAGATTCTAGCATGTAGAAGTTTGTATAAATATGAAATTAGAAGAAAGAAAAGAGGTTGGACCTTTTGGTTGATTGTAATAGAGACTCTCTCCTTTTGAAAAGTAATACAAAGCAATCCGAAGACTCTTGATTCCATCAAGACTGTGTTATGATTTTGTTTCCTCTGTGATTTCATATTCAATTTCAGTTCGCATATATATGTCTGATGAATGTTTCACTGCAATTTAGTAAAACCTCTACTGTGGTGATCAATTTTTAGTCATCTATATCGTTTATAGATTTTCCTCTGTATCGGCTATTAGCAGGTACAAGACCTATGAACTCTTTAGATCTTCATATTTTATGCTTCGTCAGATTTCTCCTTATCTTTTTCTTCTTCTGTTTACAGGGTGAGATTCTCTCTTGATAGGAGCCTCGCATTATAGACAGCTTAATGTTTTTCTCACATTTCACACACCATTTATTTAAAATATAACTCAGTTACAGGAAATGGCCTTTGGTTTCACTTTATCTTCAATATCAGATTCAAAATTTCTTTGTTATACGATCAAATTGATACAGCATAAAAAACCTCGAACTCCCTTTAATTTTCATGTTCCTCTATGACTGTCCCCGTTGCAAGATAGCGTAATATTGAACCCAGATTGTTGGACCAAACCCGTATCGCTTTGAACCTTTTCAATACCATACTTAAAACAGCCACCACCCAGGTAGAACTTGAACGTTCATGGACCGCGATTGAACGGGATATAAGCATCCAAGAACAGTTGGAAGTGAGACAGCGACAACCTGGACATCAGCCTTAGCTTCCTTTCATGAAGGTTGACTCTTCCCATTTTTTATCCTTTACTCGCTTTCGGATGCCTAGACACTGTGCTTTCTAAGCCTTAAGTACAGAATCTGGAACAACATCTTTCTGGCGCCGTTGCCGGGGACGAAGTTACGAAACCTTTTCCCTGGGAAGAACAACATTTTTGCAAGTTTCTCCCTTTGATAGTGAACAAAGAGTGAACACCCTCTAAAGGATTTTATTATCTTTCACTTGGTGACTCTACGTTTAAATAAGTTGGCATCTGATCGAAGGAACACCAAACAAAACCCGGAGGGTAAACAAGCCATGCCCGTTTCCGATCCCAAAAAAATACTGAAAACTAGAGGTTCCCTTAAGCCAACCACTGTAGTCTACCAGCTTAAGTACCCACAACTCAATACCAAGAGTTCTTTTGAACCTTCAACTTCGCACGATCCCCTCCCTGAATCCATCAACCCAACTTTAACTCTCTCTGAGGTTAAAAGTGAAATCCATCTGAAAACCTTTGGCGTACACAAAGGTAAAAACCCTGTAGTGAATTTATCAAAGATCGATATCCCGCCGACTCTTCAGTTAGATTTCATGACCTCACCAAGTCTTGAAGAGTATACCATATACTCAGATTCCACACCCATGGGTTCCCCTGATTACATCTCTTGCAAATTCGAGGAGCCAAGTTCTCGCATCTCTTTTTACACGTCTTCGGTTTTCTTGTCTCTCGAAGAATCTAGAAATTCGCTTTTAGTCTTCCAGAACCCTCTATATAAAACACCATTTTCCTATCCAGTAGTATCGATGGTGGCTGTTAGAGGAGGAGGTGGAGGGGTTTTAGGATGAGGAGGTGGAGCGGCTCAAGGAGGAGGAGTGGGGGGCCAAGGGCCTCCCCCACCTCCCAGAGTTTTTGCTAAAGTAGCTGGGAGATATGCGCCTTTGGTCTTGCCCGTCCCTCTCCACGACCTTCATGAAAACTACATAAAAAACTTACCTAAATTTACAGAGGAAGGAGACTTGACCGTAGCCGAACATATAAACTTCTTTGATCAGTTCGTCGATATCCTAGGTCTCAAACACGAAGACGTATATTCGAGGTTGTTTGTTCATACTTTCGAAGGACAGGTATGAACCTGGTTTCGAAGTCTACCCACATGATCGATATTATCCTATGATGCCCTAGAAGACTCCTTTCTTAGACAATGGGGCGAAAGGAAAGACCATTTGTATTATTTGAAAGAGTTCATTTCTTTAAAGAAAAAGACTTTGAAAAATTTTATGGAATTCATTCAAAGATTTAACAAGTTATATAATAAGATCCCAGTCAAAGTTAAACCATCCCAACCTGCAGCCAAGGTAACCTTTGCGGGAGCCTTCGAACTAGATTTCGCACTTCTTTTGAGAGAAAGGAGGGGGGCTACCCTAACCTGAATGCAGGATGATGCCATGGAAATCGAATCCAACATGATGGATTCTGGAAAATTGAAAACAAAAGTAGAAACGGGGAACCGAGAAACTAAACATTTTAGGGAACAAGCGGGACCCTCAGGGTCTGATAGATGCTCAGATGAAAAAATGGATGATATGGCTAGGATAATTAAAGAGTTATCAAACAAGATTTCCAGAATGGAGCTAGATCAATCCAAGGTCGATACTTTTGTTAAAATGGAATTCATAAGAAACCCTAATCTTCAAAATCAGCAAAGGCAGATCAAAAATGAAGATCAAAGAATTCAAACTCCTTTAAAAAATGAAAATTTTATAGGAGGAAACGACCTGCAAGATTTTGAAGATTTGGATGAAGATGTGACAAATTTGGGTGACAACTGCACACATCCTTACTTAACTAAATAAGATTACGAGAAGTCCTTGAACACTCAACAACCGTCAAATAAAGATGAGGACATAAACAACACCAATGTTTCTATCTATCAAGAAATAATTGATTCTATAATGGCTAAGGTCCAACCTAGGTATAACCTGAGGTCTAAAAACAAACCTGTGTTGACTCCTCAACCCAAGAAAACTCTCCCTAGAGGTGAATTATACGAGCCCGCCCCAAAAGAGACCGAGACATCTAATAGAAAAATGAAAGGGGCAGACTCGCTAGATCCCAAAGTAAAGGAGGTTGAGACCCAAACAAATGAAACCAAGACAGTCGAAACACATACACCGGTAGATAAACTCACGGGTGATAAATCAGCACAAACAAATAAATTTGAAAAGAAGGAGTCTGAGGTTTCAACCAAAGAAACGGACAAAGGTAGTGGAGGGTTCAGCCTCGAAAATGAGATAAATAAGATAAAAATACCAATCCCTCTGGTGGAATTATCAAATAATCCTATATATCGAAAACAGATGACTAAAGTGATAGGTTTTTCGGATCTAGAAAGTCACTCTGACGTGATAAACTTGGAATATGATAAGCCCAATATCACTTTTGGTCCACATTTCGAGGGTGCCAGAGACATCGTCGCTCCTTTCTATATCACCCTGAATGTTCATGATCGACTACTACATAACTGCATGCTAGACTCTGGGGCCTCACATAATGTGATGCCCAAAACTATTATGGATAGACTAGGCCTCGATATCACCAGGCTTTATCAATATCTCTACTCTTTCGATTCAAGAAGAGTTAAGTGCATGGGTATGATAAAAGATTTAATAGTCACTCTTGCGCAGGTCCCAGTGAAAAGTGTCCTGATGGATGTAGTTATTGCCGATATACCCCCGAAGTATGTCTTACTGTTATCTAGGTCGTGGGGAGACAAAATTGGTGGGTCTCTTCAACTAGACATGACCTACGCCATGATTCCCATGTTTGTTGGACAACTTACTCAGCTATACAGGGAAACGAGGCTAGCCTACACAGTGAGCGACCCTCATAATCCTAACAATTATCCTGTATATATTATCAATCAAGATCTAGGAAATTGTATTATGTCTTTTGATGATGATGTAAATAGTTGTGCAGAAGAGAATTACTTAGAAAATAATGAATCAGGAAAGATATACGAAAATATGCATAGCACTAGGATTTGGAAAATGTTTTTTGACGGTGCCCTGTCATTTGAAGGAGTGGGTGCAGGAGTACTTTGTGTGGCACCTAAAAATGAATTTGGTATCCCTTTCTATTACAAGCTTCAGTGGGATATAGAATACACCAATAACGTATGTGAGTATGAAGCCTTAGTCTTAGGGTTGGAAGCTGCCAAGAAGTTGAACATAAAGAACCTAGAAGTTTACGGAGATGCAGAGTTGATAGTGAAACAGATAAATCGGCAATACCAGGCCAAACACCCAAGATTGAGATCTTACAGAAATTGCGCCTGGGATCTTATGGAAAATTTATTTTCATCGGTAAAGGTTCATTTCATCCCATGAGCCGAAAACCAGCAAGTCGATTCACTAGCCAAAGTGGCTTCAACTTTCGTACCCCCCACCGCTTTCAAATTAAAGTACCACATAGAGGTAAGGCATAGACCATCCATACCAAAAAACATACAACACTGGCAGGTTTTCGAGGATGATGAATAGATCAGAAAGTTCCTGGAAATGGTGGGTGATTTCTCCGACACCCACATTGACCAGGAGGACCAAAATGATCATACATGGATTATGTAAGAGGGAGAGGACCCTCAGGAGTTCTGAGAAAAAAATTCTAACCATCGCATGTTGGTTTTAAAGAACAATCAAATTCCTAAGAGACTAATCCCCCTGGAGAGACTGTTTGATCAAAATTATATGCCCTTAAAATCCACTCTGCAACCCCAACCAGAAGAGGTTGAAGACTACGACGTAGGGACCAAAGAGGAGCCTAAGATGGTAAAAATATCAAAGTACCTTCCTCCTGAGGTAAAAAGCAAGTACAAAGACTTTCTCGGGTGGTATAAAGACATTTTCGCTTGGTCTTACGAAGAACTGAGAACCTACGACACCACTGTGATCGAACATAAGATACCCCTGAAGCCTGGTGTCAAACCCTTTAGACAAAAACTTAGACAAATCAACCCTATCTTATTGCCCATGGTCGAAAGGGAATTTAAAAATCTCTTGGACGCAAAAATAATCATATCACTGAGATACTCTGATTGGGTAGCAAACGTGGTCCCAGTTAGAAAGAAGAGTGGGGAGATTATACTATGTGTTGATTTTAGAAATCTAAATAAGACCTCCCTCAAAGACAACTACCCTCTACCCAAAATGGATCACGTATTACAAAAGGTAGTTGGGGCAAATAGGATGTCAATGATCGACGAGTTCTCCGGGTATAATCAAATTGACGTAAATGAACATGATAAAGAAAAAACAGCCTTCACTACCCCTTGGGGTACATTCATGTATGATAAGATTCCTTTTGGTCTAATGAATGCAGGTGCCACCTTCCAACATGCTATGGATATCACTTTCAACGGTGAAAGAGACAAGTTCATGGTTATCTATCTCGATGATCTAACTATTTTTTCTAAATCTGACGAAGATCATTTGATACATCTCAAGCAGACGTTTGAAAAATGTCGCAGGTTTGGTTTGTCTTTAAACCCCAAAAAGTCTCACTTCGCCATGCAAGAAGGTAAACTCTTGGGCCATATTGTGTCTCGAGACGGAATTAAAATTGATCCTAGCAGGTTTGAAGCTATAGACACTATAAATATTCCTAGAAATGTAAAAGAAATTCAGTCATTCTTAGGAAAAATAAATTTTTTGAGGAGATTTATCCCAAACTTAGCTGAAATTATGAAATTGATCACAGATATGCTAAAGAAGAATAGCGAAGTGAAATGGACAGCAGAAGCCAAAGCATCATTTGCACGCATCAAGAAGGTTATAAGCGAGGCACCTGTACTGGCAAGCCCTGATTATCTAAAGGATTTTCTTATTTTCTCATTCGCCTCCAAACATACACTTGCTGTGGTACTCCTCTAGAAAAATGAAGAAGGTTTCGAGCAACCGATAGCCGTTTTTAGCAAAAGTCTCAGAGACGCTGAACTCAGATACAATATAATGGAAAAGCAATCATATGCTATGGTGAATCCATTAAAGGATTTCAGAACTTACGTGTTGCATTCCAAGGTAATCGCGTACATACCCACCAGCTCCGTAAAAGATATTTTGGTTTAGTCTGACAGTGATGGCAAAAGGGGACGGTGGCTCGCTAAAATTCAAGAATTTGATCTGGAGATAAAACCGACAAGACTAGTAAAGGGACAAGGTTTGGGTAAACTCTTAGCTGAATCAAATTTCAGAGCCCTCGGTATAAATGGCCTACAGGGATGTGAAGAGGGTGTGGACATGAACGAGCTCGATGAGAAAACAAGTGCAATCATAATCGAAGAGAAGTTTGCCTCATCAGATTGGTACAAAAACATAGTGTCCTACCTGTTGACCTTGAAATGCCCAAGTGACTTATCATTATCCAAAGCCAGGATGTTAAAATTGTATGCGGTCAAGTATTGTATATCTGAAAGTCAATTGTATTGGAAGGACCCACTTGGCTTCATGTTGGTTTGTTTGGTTGAATCAGAAACACAGAAGGTCATAAGTGAATTTCACGAAGGAGTGTGCAGGGGACATCACACTTGGAGGGCGACATCTTATAAGATCTTGAGGGCAGGGTATTATTGGCCAAAAAAATTCTCAGACGTCAATGCCAAAGTCAGAACCTGCAACCCTTGCTAATTGTTCTCGGGCAAGCATAAACTCCCAGTGCTACCGTTGGTTCCGGTCAAGATGGAAGCCCCTTTTCAGCAATGGGGACTAGATTTTATAGGCAAAATTAACCCCCATTATAGTGCTCAACACAAATGGATCATGACTGCTATAGATTACTTCACTAAATGGGTGGAGGCTATTCCAACCAGAAGGGCAACGGATTCGGTGGTAATAGATTTTCTAGAAGAGAACATTTTGTCTAGATTCAGCTGGCCCCGAAAGATAGTCACAGATAATGTCCAGGATTTTAAATCTATGGCTATGATCAATTTTTGCCAAAAATACAATATCGTGCTCGGCCATTCCACGGCATATTACCCCCAAGGAAATGGACTAGTCGAGTCTTCAAACAAGATTCTGATCAATGTAATTAATAAAGTGTTGAACGAGAACAAAAAATCTTGGCATGTGCATTTGAAATACGCTTTATGGGCAACTCGGATAGGCACGAAAAAATCTATCGGCACTTCTCCTTTCCAAATGGTGTACGGGACCGACGTGGTATTACCCATAAACCTGGCGCTTCCCGTAATGAAACTTTGGCAAGATGATAAAGAAGAACCAAATCATGTCCCAATAAGGATAAACCAGCTGATTAAAGTACAATAGAACAGGATCAAAGTGGATGAAAGGTTGCAGAAGTATCAAGACAACATGAAAACATTATATGATCGTAAGGCCAAAGACAGAGAGTTTCTCCCCAGCAATTTGGTTTTGAAATGGGATGCTAGGAAGGAAGACACGGCAAAACACAGTAAATTTGATCATATCTAGTACGGACCATTCAAAGTCGCAGCTCCCGAGGGAAAAAAATTGTTTCTTAAAATCAAAGGTTGGCATTTAAGTTGTCTTTTACTTCGTGACATTTACCCACTAAAAATATCAATAGTCCTGATATGCAAAGTGGCAATGGTCTTTGTACTCCTAAGCCATTACCTTTTAACCATTAAATGAGATTTTTCACTTTTATATACCTCGGGATATCACGCTTCGGGAGTTACAAGTCACGCGGTTTCCAAGCCCCGATGCACAAAGTCGCAAAACAACCTTGAAAGCTTACCCAGCTTAGCGCCGAGAGTAAAGTTCCTTAAACCTTAGTTGAGTGCTATCGGGATTTCATGTCTCGGCGATTTCTCTCCCCAAAAATCTTACCATCATAACTCCGATAGGCGAAGTTGCGAGATAGTTTTACAAGTCACCCGGGTTAGTGTCAGGGGTAAGTCATTTTAAACCGTAGTTAAACAATGTCAGGGTTTCGCGACTTCGCATTCACTCTTCCAAGAAACTATACCTTCGTATCCCCAAGTCGCGAAATCATGATATTAATTAAACACTGATTAATTAAACACTTAATCTAGATCACGTTTTTGCTTAACTAGATCGCGTCATCGCGATCTCAAGTTTTAGGGGCTCGAAGGATAGGAGTGAAATCTCCTGATACGGCGAATGCCGAAAAGGGTGATTAAAGTTTAAAGAAAACCTAATTAAAGAAGCTAAGCCAGATTAATCAGTGCATTAATACAAATATTAACACGCACCATCTACGGGTTAAATTTAAATGTTTTTTGCGCTAACGTGTGTCACGACCCGTCAAAATTTATGGCATTTATTTGAAATGAGGTGAAGTGATAGGTAAATATATTGTTTTTATTGCTAAATCTTTCTCAAAAAATGATTTGACCGTTCTGTTCATAAGGACGTTGAGGTTTTAAATGGTCGAGATATAGAGTTCTTTCTCTCATTGTTTCAAATTTCATTTCTATCTTACGCAAAGAAGCTTTTCTCACCAGGCTAATTTCTGTATGTATACACATTTTTACTATAGGAGAGATAAGTCAGAGTCCTCTATCATGGCTCCATGAAAAGCATCCAAGGCGATTGCTGAGAATTCAAGGCAAGGCTCAGATACTGTTTCCGATACTTCACCCCGAAGTATTGATTCTGTCAGAACCTGGTCATACGTCTCCGAGGTTCTTCAGTCTGAATTGCCAAACTATTCATATGATTCCAACGATAATGAGAAGGACAATTTGGCCACCAAATACAAAATCATCGTTCAAGCAAAGATGCATAAGATAGCGGCCAGGCCATGACTCCTTCCCTATTATGATATGATCTTATGGGCACTAGATCATGTGGATATCCCGACCAGAACTGTTATCAGCGAGCAGAAGGTGACCATTGGGACCTTCAAACCAGAATATTTGCAGGCGATGTACCAATTGTCACCCACACCAAACTTCTCACACAATGTTCATTTTCTGGAAGGTTTTAAGTGGAAAGAATACAAGCAATATGACAGAAACTTGTTTGATTTGGTCAAGGATTGGGTCTCGCACCCCGCAAAGTTCAGGGTGGACGGTAACGAAGTTTATTCAATCTCTTCCTTGGAACCACAATTCAAATATATAGAAATGATGACTTGTAGGTTGTATGGGAAAGAGGACACCACACATTTTTTTCTTCCGTGGGTGCCTCTCATTCATACAGTCGCTTAAGGCTATTCCTTCGACTGGGCCAAATTGTTGTCAGATATTTTAACCAACCGGATTACCGAATATCGGATGCAGAGGGTGAATGGGAAGGCCGCTTAATTTTTTATGTCCGCCTACATCATGGATGTTGTTTGTTTCATGACACATTTCCCTCTAATGAGATGGAGCTAGACTCCATCTGAGGTTGAGCCTATCCATGTCTACCACTCAAAACTTTGGGAATATAAGGCCACAGAATTCGTATACGAAATTTTCAATTGGGTAATGGTACCAATGCATGTCTACATCTTCGACAACCCTCTGCTCAGAATTTCAGATAGCATCGCCACCAACTTGAGCAATATGGCCTA
>JZKD02S1674429.1:400866-422479 GCA_000966675.3 Picea glauca | reverse complement strand
TCCAACAAGAGAAAACTCCAGGTGAGTGCAACTGAAGGCTGGAAAACCATAATCAAAGATCTAATTAAGTGCTTCCAGTCTATCATCTTTCATCATATCTACAAGAATTTCAACTTGGAAGCTGATGTGCTCTCAAAGCAGGCTCTTGGAGAGCCAGAAGGCCATATTTCCTATGTTCACTAGTATAATGGGGTTGAAGGCCCCAAGGAGTTTTTCAGAATCCATTTGCCACTCTATCTTTGAGGCTTTTGTCTTTATTTGAGCCTTTTGATAGTTTTTTTTTTTTAAGTTTTGTATTTGATCCCTTTCAAAAGCAAGTTTGATTGTTTATGTTGTCGCGATCCTTTATGAAGGATAGTTTTTTTGGGATTGTATCAAGGTTGTGGGGGCGGTTTTTAGCTCTTGTAATGATCGTTGCAGTGTACTGGAAGATGTAAACAAATTATATGACTAATATAATTGAGCTAATTTTCTACTGGAAAAAAACGTCCATTCATTCTAGATAGGAGGAGACAAAAAACAGATTCCTTCACCTCCATATCTTTTTTTTTGTATATGAAAAAACATATCATTGAACCAATTATGAAGTGAAGAAAAAAATTAATAATTAATGAAATCTTAGAACAAGAACCCATCTCTTAATTTTCATCAAGTCAATAACGTCGTAGTCTAAACGTTTTACGAAATCACTTTTTTTCGACAGTTTTTTTTTTAAATATTTGCCTGAAATCCCGCAAGAAATTCTTAAATCCGCAGATTTGAGTGATTATTTATGTATAATCCAAGTGCCCTAAGGATTTTTCAGCATGTTGAATCAATTTCTTCGTTCAAAAATGAACTTTAAACAACAAAAAATAGTGAAAGAAATTCGTTAAGAAATTCTTAAATCCCCAGATTTGAGTGATTATTTATGTATAATGCAAGTGCCCTAAGGATTTTTCAGCATGTTGAATCAATTTCTTCATTTAGAAATGAACTTTAAACAACAAAAAATAGTAATTTCGTATAGATATATGTCACTAGATTCTAACGAAAAAAATCATTTCAACAGTTAAACAACATCGTCAATAACATAACATATGGCAAGAAAATAAATACCCAAAAAATTAAATGAGAAAATGCATAACAAAATTAAATAAAAACATGACAAGTAACATGACTATGCTCACTTACAAATCCACGTAGATAATCATTAATGGAGTAAAGTGCTACTCTTTAAAACTTTAGATACCTTATTCGTTGATGAATATAATGCATAATAAATGTGCCAAACTTTCCCTATTTAGTGTGTATCTAATAAAAGTATAGTTAACATAACGATTACATATCTACCGAATGAATTCTTAACATAACAATCACATGTCTACCAAATGAATTCTTAAATGATGTGTTTTTTTTATGTAATTAATTCTATCCGTTTTGAATTAATTATGATAACACGTTTTAGGTTGGATGTTTAATTATGATTATATTTTAGTTTTGGATGTTTAATTATGATTAGGTCAATGGTATTATAATTCTTTATTTACATATACGAATAATCATTTGTTGACATAGTTAGTTAACTATTGACACATGGGTTCAAGAAGAATGGTGTCTTCTCATTTTTTTTTAATGTCTTTTCAAATCAAAATTAAGTTGGAATGTCATTATTATAGTGGTTAATCTTGTCTTTGTGATATACATTTTAAGGTGTAATTTATAGTTTTGTGTTAGAAAAATATTATTAAAGTACTTTAAAAATAAAGTTAAATGATGTGGAAAGAATAAATATAAAATTTGGAGCGGTTCCAATGAATGTAGAAAAATGTAAAAAGATTTGATTTATAAATTGGCTTGATATGGTCAACTCATTAAAATAGATCTAAACTTAAAACAACTATGTAGGTGAGCATATGCTAAATTGTGTGATTATCATTTTTATTTTTAATATTTTAACAAAAATAAAAACACATCATTCAAAGTTTTAACCACTATAATATATGAACCAGACTATAACAAAGAAAACTATATAATGGAATATAAATATTTATCCTAGAAATCCATATGGGAAAATCACATTCAATGAAGGATTGTGCCTTTTGTCTTCTTATATTATGGAGATTACAATACAGATTACAAAGTTGTCCAAGCTCAATGTGAAGCTATAAGATATTATGGTCTTTTTTGGTATTCTATAATATTCTTCCATTTATCTATTATGTTAGTATCTCCTCCACACTCCTACTCGTATTGTGAAACAATTGGTGGCTAGTGAAAAAGTGAACCATTTTCCCCCATTTTGTTAGGTTTTTAATAGCTAGAATTAGTGTTAGGTTTAGGGTTTTAAAATCCTCTTATAACCTCCATGATGCTTCTAGAAGTCTCTAATGGTTTCCCACATGTTACTAACTCCCCGTATGCAAATTATGGTGAGTTGACATGGTAACCACTTAGACATGTGGGGAATATTTGAATTATTACTTTGTCAAGTCCATAAGTTTTGCATGCGAACTCCATTTTAGGTGCACAATAGCTTGTTGGAAAGATCTCCATAATGACAACTATTTTTATCTTGGATGAGGGAATTCTATAGAAAACCTAATCTAGCACCAGACACAAAAAAATGTGTTGAAAGTTGATGACTTGAATTTGACAAAATCAATGTCATCTTTTAGTTGTCCCCGAATCTAATATCCCCTATCTAGACCATCAATAAATTCATATGATACCTATATAGATCCATTTTGAATCATTCCTCCCCACTTTTAGAGGCTTTTGGTGTTATCTAGCTAGAGAGGTAGTGGGGGCTAGAGGGCCCATAGTGATAATAGTGGAGGCCATTCAATGTAAGGTGGACTAGGTCCACTATAGTATTAAATAAGGCCCACTATGGTAGTTAGATATAATAAATGTAAGAGGACTTACTAAAATGTTATACTTCTAGAAGGTTCCTCCTCTAGAATTTTCTTAGGTGGTTGGTAGCACTATATAAAGGGGTTCAAACAATGTAATGGGATATAGAAGAGAATCATTGTATTTGAAGTGGTATCTCAATAGGAGGATGCCCCCTCGAAGATACAAGTGAATAGGAGAGGATACCTTCCATAATAGGATCCATTGTATGGTGTTGCCCAACCTCAAGGGTTTTCTTATATTAAAAGTGTGGTTTGTCTATATTGTATTTGAATATTTGTGGTATTTATGTATTCAGTCTTTGGTACTTAACAAGTGGTATCAGAGCACTTTCCTTGGTAGGCATTGTGGGCAAATATTTTTATTCTTTTGCAGATTTATTTTTTCAGAGAAGAAAAAAAGAAGGGCCGCGACATTCTGGATAATCTATGTATATTTGGGTGAAAAATTTGCAGAAATTGGTTGTATATTTGAGTTCCTCTCAGAAAAACACCAAAGTTGAAAAAAAATCGTCTGAAACAGAGTCCAGGAAGTGGAGTTATCGACATTTTAAAATCTACAATTTTCAGGGTTTTTGTCGCGGATGGCTGTGCTATTTTTCTGATTTTTGTAACACCTGGGGCCAAATTTGCACAAACAAATTATAGATCTGAGTTCCTCTCACAATTTCACCCAATTTCAAAAAACAATTTCCCAAATCGAAGCTCCGAAAGTGAAGATATCGCTGATTTAAAATGAGCCATTTTTGGGGGTTTTTCGTGACAATGACGAGACTGCGGAGCTCATCATTTTTCATAGAGTGCTCAGATTGCTACCAGATCAATGCCATTGGATAGATAATTTTAATATATTTATTTTGGTATATTATATGTGGTATTTCCAATGGATATTCGACTTCTCATAGAAATTAGACGGAAGATTGAATCCCTTGAGATGGGTGCTCAAAATCTTCAAGCGATCACAATTGCAATGCAAGAGAGATACATTATACAGGACATCGAGGATGAATATAATCGAGAAGTACATGATTGGAATAATTTTGAGGATGCTTGTTATGATTGGTATATGGATAGTTTTCATTTATGGGATGAAAACCATTCTCATCTTCTATTTGATGACTCTACTCCGCCTTTTGTAGAGCTCATCTTGGAGAGCAGACAAGAGTTTTCTATGCACACACTTCTTCATTTTTATTATTCTCTAGAAGTAGTGGATGAATTTTTGTCCAGTTCTACATGTTTTGATCCACTTGACCAATGTCTCTCTTTGGAGCATCATTTTCAGTTGGCTATGGTGTTTCGATATCTTCAACGTGGAGTTCACATGAGCACTTGGAAATGGGACCCTGGTTTACAGTGGCGGTTGGACTACTTCAGCATGGTTGCTCGCATTCCTACATGGGACCTTGGTTCTCTAGTCTACTTTAGAACTATGGTCCACACTTAACCATGGAACCCTGGTATATGGTTGTACACCCTCATAACAAGCGTTGAGGACAATTCTTTCATAAGGGGGATACAATATTAGGTAGCTAGAAATGTAGTGGGGGGCCTAGAGGGCCCATAGTGATAATAGTGGAGGCCATTCAATTTAAAGTGGAATAGGTCCACTGTAGTATTAAATAAGGCCCAATATGGTAGTTAGATATAATAAATGTAAGAGGGCTTACTAGACGGTTATACTTCTAGAAGGTTCCTCCTCTAGAATGTTCTTAGGTGGTTGGTAGCACTATATAAAGGGGTTCAAGCAATGTAGTGAGATATAGAAGAGAATTATTATATTTGGAGCGACAACTCAATAAGAGGATGCTCCCTCGAAGATGCAAGTGAATAGGATAGGATCCCTTCCATAATAGGATCCATTATCTGGTGTTTCCCTACCTCAAGGGGTTTCTTATAATAAAAGTGTGGTTCTTCTATATTGCCTATGAATATTTGTGGTATTTTTGTATTCATTCTTTGGTACTTAACATTTGGTCTCCAAAAGCTTTAGTTTTGAAGTAAATGAGGAATCAATTCCTTACCTTTCTCCTTGGAGTACCATTTGGTCTTCATTGGTAGTTGACCCTTCAATCCCACCTACCAAAGTTATGGTTGACTCATTTTGGCCATTCTAATCTTCTTTTGCAAATTGTGACATTTAGTAGATATGCTTGTGCATATGGTGTCAAATATTTAATACAAGGTAAGACTTGGCTTTCTTCATCCTCATCGAGCATGGATGACTCATAGAGTTTTCATTTCTCTACATTTACTACTTATTAAATGTGCTTATATGGTGAAAGTTGACTCTATAAGAGTGTTTTCTTACTTTCTTCAATATTTCAAAAGGCCCATATCTCATGGCTTTGATTTTTCTCCCTAGTCATTGTAAACTTTCCTTATTAAGGTGCAACCAAACTTTGTCTCCTACTTGGAAAGTCTTCCCAAGTAGAACTAAACCAACCTTCCCAAGTAGAAAAGGGTATGAATGAAGGTAATCATTCATTTCTAAACCAACCTTACTTACTAGGTCATTTGCAATGAGGTTCATTTGTTAACCATAATTGAAGAGAGAATCTACCTTGTTCTTCTTTATCTAAATCTTGACATGAAACAACTTTGTCATCTCCTTCTCCTATTTGTGAAGGAGGCTACTCAGGTTCACGTCCTTATGCAATGTTTCATAAACAATATTTTCATCCACATATTAGATTCTTTCTATTTCCCTTCCCATTTCTATTAGAACATTATTATTCTTGGACTAATCTGTAACAACCCTGCTTAAATAGATGTATAGGGATGATTAATAATAATTAATTTGATAATCCGACTGTCCTAATATGTTATTTAAACAACAATTATTTCTTAAATAATATTAACTAATTAATTATTATAAATTATTTGTCCATGATTAATTAATTATTAATTGACTCATTAATTAATTGAGTAAAGAATTAAAGGGGGTTAATAATTTAATGTATTAAATATTTACGTATACGGGGATAAGAAACATTAAATGGAGGGGATAAGATAATAAATAAGGGGATAAGATAATAAATAAAGGGATAAGGTAATAAAGGAGGGATAAATAAATTAATGAGGGGGAAGAGAGTCAGTGAAAGGGGGATATGACGGGAGGAGTCTTACAGGGGGAAGGATCATTTTTTAGGGAAGGGAAGCATTTTTGAAGGGGAGACGAGAGTTCTGGTTTCTTTTCTTGGATTTTCTGGTTTTGTGGTGGAGTTCTACAGTCTTTGAGTATCATTGCAGGGAGCACCGGGTTGCTAGGGGTTTTGGGCACGGGGGCCAGGATTCCTTTCGATTTCCTGGAGCTAGGGAGCCGGACAGGCTACTCCTAGCTGGCTGGGAGGTTAGTCGGTTTGGGCAGAGTTGGTCAGTGCATTAGGCAGCAACAAAGCAGCGGGCTGGACAACCGGGTCAACGGAGAAATTAGCATCAGGAAGACGTAAATTAAATTTTATTCTGTTAAGTTATTTTAATGCTGTAGATAGATTTGAATTTCTGCAGAATATTTATGCTTGTAGGATGTGAATGAATAATTTACGTATCTGAAGGGAAATATATGTTAATTGTATTAAATTTTGTATTTAATTAAGTACGGTCTCTACATAATCCTCTTGTATCTCCTAGGATTTAGCTATGGATGTAGTTTCCAACAATTTTCTTTCACATAACCATTAATGTTACAATGGTTATAGTGGTTATTAATGTCCTCGCACACATGTGCAATGGTGTTAGTCTTCTTATTTTTCCCTTTTCCCTTCTTCTTCTTACCCTTGTTGGAAGTTCCATGATGGTTTGATTACTTCAAACCATTTGATTGTCCATTTTTTTCTATCATATTCAATGTATTAGGCATATACCCAATACTCATGAATGGTGTTGGTCTTGAATAAAAAAACTTGCTTGCTTATGTGGTTGTGAATACTATGCAAATACTTGATGATCACATTTGGGTCCTAGGGATTTATTCCCAAATAAATGGTTTTCTTCTAAAACTATGTAGTGTACTCTTGTACACATTGTCCTTGCCTTTGTTGGTAACAGTTCCATTGAATCCTCCGATCTTCTTCAAAGCTAATAGGGTAATTTTTTTACTTGAGGAGGTATTTTGATACCTCCTACTTAGTTACTAGTGAGTATCCCCTCAGATGAAGGGCCTTGGTGTGACTCTTCCACCAAGTATGTGCAAGGCCTTCTAGCTTCAATCTAGCAAAAGCTATTTTTATTCCTCTTGTACATTATGCACATTGAAATAGTCTTCTTATTGGTACACTGAGTGATTCAACTTAAATGTGTCTAATTCAATTTCATAGGGCATGATCTTGACCTTCACTTCCATTTTAAATAGGTGCTAAGAATATAGGTTACCAAAGTCCCCCCTTTATTTTTATCTTCAGTACTTCCTCCTCTTTCCTTAGTTCCTCGTGATATTTTGGTTTATCACGAGACTTAGATTTCTTTGAAAAGGGGTAAATTTTCTTCCGAAGAGAAATAATGAGGATGACCATGCTCCTAGAAATACTAGCTACTTGTGCTCCCAACTTAGAAAATATTATTTTTCCTTCATCTATGTGTCTTTTCAATGCTCTTCTTCCATTTTTGAGGATTGTGGTTACTTCTTAAATTTTCTTATGTCAATCTTAGGATCAAATAGGTACAACTCTATTGCATACTTATATTTTTTGAGCTAGGTAAGCATATATTGTGCTCAAACCACCAAACACCCAATATACCTACTTTGATACCAATATGATCTATAAACCACCTTGGATATTCTAATGGTCATCTTGCCAAAATATATCTAAACTTAAAAAGACTACAATGAGCATGTGCTTGACCATGCGACTATCTTTTTGTATTTTTAATGTTTTAACAAAAAAGAAAAAAGAAAAAAAAAACATTCATAACTTTAACTACCATGACATATCAAATAGACTACAATAGAGAAAACCACAAAGTCGAAAACAAATATTTACCTTGGAAACCCATATGGGAAAACTAACATTCAATGAAGGATTGTGCCTTCCATCTTCTTATATTATGGGGATTAAAATACAAATTACAAAGTTGTCCAAACTTACTACAAATCCATGAGACATTATGGTATTCTACAGTCCTCTACAATATGTTTCCATGTCTTCGTTTTATTATTATCTCCCCACACTCCTCATACAATGGAATAATCGACAACTAGTGAAAAAGTGAACCCCTCCCCCCCATCATGATAGGTTTTTTTATAGCTAGAATTAGGATTAGGTTTTGGGTTTAGAAAAACTCTTGGGACCTCCATGATGATTCTAGAAGTCTCTAGTGGATTCCCACACACTATTGATTCCACTTATTCAAATTATGGTGTATTGAAATGCTCACCACTTGAACACATGGGGAATATTTGGATTGTTATATTGTTGGGGCCATAAGTTTTGCATATGAAGTCCATTTTTGTTGGGTGATAGATCATTGGAAAGATCTCAAAGACAAGAAAAATTTTCAACTTGGATGAGGCATGACTACAATAACCCTCATCCAACACCAATCCCAAAAACATTGTTCAAGGCCCTGAAAAATGCATTGGAAGTTGATGACCCGAATTTAACAAATCAACACCATCTATGAGATGCCCCAAATTCTAATCTCCCCCGTATAGAGAATCATTAAATTCATATGGTACCTATGCATATCCATTTTGGATCAAGGACATACCACAAAGCCATGAGAGGAGAGGAGATAGTAAACCTCTGATCTTGCAGAGGAATAATATGAAAGTAGAAAGCAACGACCCTCCAATAGATTTTACAAGAATTACGTGTATGGGAAGTACAACCATTACAAACCCCATAAGGGATTTGAGCAGAATTTCTTTAAATATTTGGGTAAAAGCATCAAGCACATCATCAACCTACCATCGTTTATCAAACTTAGACTCTTCCCAGAATGTAAACAATCACTACTCCAATTATGAAAACTATCTATGAGGATGGAAACATAGTCTCTAGAGTGCAAGGACAACAAGGTAGTTGAATAGTGACCCTTAGTAGTGGAAATTCTTCCTATGTTGAATTAAGGTGCACACAGCTAACAACTGCATCTACACTATTATTAGGTAACTAACATGTATGTTTGTGGATGCAGGACTTGTGACTTCAGAGATTATCTTGTGAGAAAAGAAAAATCTACCCTAGTAGTGTAACATGATCAAGGAAGAACCTACACCCTGCCATGAACATCATAAAGATTCTTTTATCACCACAAAATCCCATTCTCATTGGTGTAGTTAGCCAACACTAAATGGAGTAATGGAAGATCTTGTAAGGTGTGAAGAAAGTGACTATCATAAGAAAAAGAAGGCATTTGAAGAAGCCTTAAGATAACTACTAAGAAATCAAAGCAAGGGGAAGCACCAATAAAGACAATGATCTATAAGAAGAAGGCCAACACCAAGATCTAAGACAATAAGGAAAAAGGTATGAAAGATGTCATAGTATAATTGAGAAGCTTAGCAATTATATATTATGGTCTCCCTAGTCATCTGAGAATTTTGAGGACAATTCTCTCTTTTCATTTTTCGTTCTCAGATTTCCCCTCTTGGCATAGATATTAGCGGATCATATATGGGTTAATACTTTCCATGACTCTTATGGGTTATATGCATCAATCTGGCTTCAATTTTGGTGTACTGAAAGATTCATATCAAAGTCATACAAAAACTCTTTATAAGTGAGGAGGTTTTTTGTAATGTCATAAAATTTTGGAGGTTTTCCATGTCAACATGAACTATGGAGATGTTGAAAATGTGTACACAATTATATTTCTAATATAAATGAGTAATTTTTCTATTGAAAAAAAAAAGTGAGCATATGCTCAATTGTGTGATTATCATTTTTATTTTTAATACTTTAATAAAAATAAAAACACATCATTCAAAGTTTTAACCATGATAATATATGAAATAGACTATAACAAAAAAAACCACACAATGGAAGACACATATTTACCCTAGAAACCCATATGGGAAAACCACATTCAATGAAGGGTTGTGCCTTTTGTCTTCTTATATTATGGAGATTACAATAAAGATTGCAAAGTTGTCCAAGCTCAATGTGAAGCTATAAGACACTATGGTCTTCTTTGGTCTTCTATAATATGCTTCCATCTATCTACTATGTTAGTATCCCCTCCACACTCCTACTCGTATTGTGAAACAATTGGTGGCTAGTAAAAAAGTGAACCCTTTTCCCCCATTTTGTTAGTTTTTTAATCGCTAGAATTAGTGTTAGGTTTAGGGTTTTAAAATCCTCTTAGAACCTCCATGATGCTTCTAAAAGTCTCTAATGGTTTCCCACATGCTACTAACTCCCCGTATTCAAATTATGGTGAGTTGACATGGTAACCACTTGGACATGTGGGGAATATTCTAATTATTACTTTGTCAAGGCCATAAGTTTTGCATACAAACTCCATTTTAGGTGAACAATAACTTGTTGGAAAGATCTCCACGATGACAACTATTTTTATCTTGGATGAGGGAATTCTATGGAAAACCTAATCTAGCACTAGACCCCAAAAAATGTGTTGAAACTTGATGACCTGAATTTGACAAAATCAATGTCATTTTTTAGTTGTCCAAGAATCTAATATCCTCTATCTAGACAATCAATAAATTCATATGATACCTATATAGATCCATTTTGAATCATCCCTCCCCACTTTTAGAGGCTTTTAGTGTTAGTTAGATAGAGAGGTAGTGGGGGACCTAGAGGGCCCATAGTGATAATAGTGGAGGCCATTCAATGTAAGGTGGACTAGGTCCATTATAGTATTAAATATGGCCCATTATGGTAGTTAGATATAATAAATGTAAGAGGACTTACTAGAAGGTTATACTTCTAGAATGTTCCTCCTCTAGAATTTTCTTAGGTGGTTGGTAGCACTATATAAAGGTGTTCAAACAATGTTATGGGACATAGAAGAGAATTATTGTATTTGGAGCGGTAGCTCAATAGGAGGATGCCCCCTCGAAGAGGCAAGAGAACATGAGAGGATCCCTTCTATAATAGGATCCATTGTATGGTGTTGCCCTACCTCAAGGGTTTTCTTATAATAAAAATGTGGTTCTTCTATATTTCCTTTGAATATTTTTGGTATTTCTGTATTCAGTCTTTGGTACTTAACAAGTGGAGCACTTTCTTTGGCAGACATTGTGGGCAAATATTTGTATTTTTTTGCAGATTTATTTTTTCGGAGAAGAAAAAAAGAAGGGTCGCGACATTATAGATTATTTATGTATATTTGGGTTTCAAATTTGCACAAATTGGTTGTATATCTGATTTCCTCTCAGAAAAACACCCAAGTTAAAAAAAAATTGTCTGAAACGGAGTCTGAGAAGTGAAGTTATCGACATTTTAAAATCTACGATTTTCAGGGTTTTTGTCGTGGATGGCCGTGCTATTTTTATTATTTCTGTAACACCTGGTGCCGAATTTTCACAAACAAATTAAATATCTGAGTTCCTCTCACAATTTCACCCAATTTAAAAAAAAAAATCATCCAAATCGAAGCTCCGAAAGTGAAGATATCGTTGATTTAAAATTAACCATTTTTGGGGGTTTTTCGTGACAATGACGGGACTGTAGAGCTCATCATTTTTCATAAAGTGTTCAGATTGCTACCAGATTAGTGCCATTGTATAAATAATTTCAATATATTTCTTTTGGTATATTATATGTGGTATTTCCAATGGATATTCGACTTCTCATGGAAATTAGATGGAAGAATGAAGCCCTTGAGATAGGTGCTCAAAATCTTTAAGTGATCACACTTGCAATGCAAAAGAGATACATTATACAAGACATCAGGGATGAATAGAATCAAGAAGCACATGCTTGGCATAATTTTGAGGATGCTTGTTATGATTGGTATATGGATAGTTGTCATTTATGGGATGAAAACCATTTTCATCTTCTATTTGATGACTCTACTCCACCTTCTGTAGAGCACATCCTGGAGAGCAGACAAGAGTTTTCTATGCACACACTTCTTCATTTTTATTATTCTCCAGTAGTAGTGGATGAATTTTTGGACAGTTCTACATATTTTGATCCACTTGACCAATGTCTCTCTTTGGAGCATCATTTTCAGTTGGTTATGGTGTTTCAATATCTTCAATGTGGAGTTCACATGATCACTTGGACATGAGACCTTGGTTGATCCGAAAAGATCTTTTACACGACAATGGTTGAGTTATTATGCATGTGTTTATTAACCATTTAGGAAGCTGAATGAAGAGGAAGAATTATGAAGAAAACATGAAAGCCATATACACTCACACATATCTGAAATAAAGCAAGAAGAACAACAAACCATAAACACCAATGTGATAACAGAGTTCGACAATCTCGCCTACGTGTCCGAGCCTTGTCTCAGTTGGGATTTCTTATTTCTGTTCGAAGATTTAAATGTAAATCATGAAAGTGCTAATGGATTACAACAATGATCTGGTCATGTTCTACCAGATCTCATGAACCCATCAAAACTGACAACACCCAAATCGGATGAATGAAGCTCCCAGAAATGACCCGCAAAGGTGCGCTCCTCAATAACTTCCTTGCATAACAAATGGTCCTGGCTCAACAATTCGGTAGCATAAACCTGTTCTGAACCTCCTCCTTTGGCTTCAAGAACCTCTGGTTTATATAGGGTTGAAGTTGGTAACCATCTCCCAACTTCCCCCCAAGATCTGACCTCAAAAAGGGCCCAATATCCCCCAATAATGGCCAAAATCTCCAAAACTGCTCCAAAAATCACTGAAAAATCATATTCCAAAGTTAAAGAACCACTTTGGAGAAATATGTTGGGGCGCAACCCCTTTTCCGCTGGCCCATGGTCGTATGGAAGGAGGCCATGTGGCCGAGCGCTAACACCTGGTGCGCTAGCTCCGTGGATCTTCGCTCATGTTCCCATGGTGGTGGCCATGTGACCCTGTCCCCCAACTCCGCACATTGTTTAGTTAAGAACCTGGGTGATAGGCTGTTGGTTATGCCCCTAGTTGGCGGGCTAGCCCGACCAACTGGCGCTAACCCTTTAAAACCACGCCGACAATGAAAACCCCGGGTCATATGCAATCCCCATAAAATAAGGGGCTACTCCAAAATATCCCGCGCTAATAGTTGAATGGGCCGTGATCATGTGTGTGTGGTCGTATTTTAAGGTTCTGCACCAGGGCCGGGGCCTAGCCCCAACCCTTACCCCGTCCAACATATATTATAATCAAACTTAAATATAAGTTTGATACCATACATAATAAGTCACAAATGCGGGCGAACTCACTAGCCCAGACTTGCCAAAGCTTAGCCCGGTGGGAGGTCTAGTGTTCGAAACTCGTTGAGTTCAACCAATTTTGCAATAAATTTAACCAATCTATGGTTGCCACGTGGCATCCCATGTTTGGGCCATGTGGCACCTTCTCATTCGCAGAGTACATTGCCACGTGTCAATCGTCGATTCACCTACTTGTCTTCCACTTGTACCTGCCACATAAGAGCCATGTGTCGTACGGATTGTATGGACCTGCCACGTCATGTGTACGGACATGCCACATGTCACCATTGCATGGGTGACACATGTCACTCCCTGATTGGTCCCTTATACCTGTCCATATCACTCGTTCGTACGCCCAGTTAGCCTGCCATGTCAGATGTATGTACCCTGCCATGTCAGCGCCAACTGTGCCTTGCCACGTTAGTTGAACGGTCATACAACCTATACAGTCAGCTGCAACGTGGCATTGTACGGACTGTACAGTCATCATTTTTTTACCTGTTTGGAAAAATGAATAGATCACCATATCTGGAGGATACAATGTCTTTTTGAGTCTGTTCAAGTTGCATTGGGTTCATATCAACGAGGCCTACACACACGTCCGTTTTGTAGCCATTATGAGAACTTTGATTTTTAGGCCTTTCTGAGACCCATCAAGCTCCTAGATCCAATTCTGGATCATTGGTTTACAGTGGTGTTTGGACTACTTCAGCATGGTGGCTCACATTCCTACATGGGCCCCTGGTTCTCTGGTCTACTTCAGAACTATGGTCCACACTTATCCATGGGACCCTGGTATATGGTTGTACATCCTCATAACAAGTGTTGAGGACAATGCTTTCATAAGGGGGATGGAATATTAGGTAACTAGAGAGGTAGTGGGGGGCCCAGAGGGTCCATAGTGATAATAGTGGAGGCCATTCAATGTAAGGTGGAATAGGTCCACTATAGTATTAAATAAGGTCCACTATGGTAGTTAGATATAATAAATGTAAGAGGACTTACTAGACATTTATACTTCTAGAAGGTTCCTCCTTTAGAATGTTCTTAGGTTGGTAGCACTATATAAAGGGGTTCAACCAATGTAATGGGATATAAAAGATAATTATTGTATTTGGAGCGGTAACTCAATAGGAGGATGCCCCCTTGAAGAGGCAGGTGAACATGAGAGGATCCCTTCCATAATAGGATCCATTGTATGGTATTTCCCTACCTCAAGGGTTTTCTTATAATAAAAGTATGTTTTTTCTATATTGCCTTTGAATATTTGTGTTATTTTTGTATTTGGTCTTTGGTACTTAACATTTGGTCTCCAAAAGCTTTAGTTTTGAAGGAAATGAGGAAACAATTCCCTACCTTTGTTCTTGGAGTACCATTTGGTCTTCGTTGGTAGTTGACCCTTCAATCCCACCTACCAAAGTTATTGTTGACTCCTTTTGGCCATTCTAATCTTCTTTTGCAAATTGTGTCATTTAGTAGATATGCTTGTGCATATGGTGTCAAATATTTAATACAAGGTAAGACTTGGCTTTCTTCATCCTCATTGAGCATGGATGACTCATAGAGTTTTTGTTTCTCTACATTTACTACTTATTAAATGTGCTTATATGGTGTAAGTTGACTCTATAAGAGTGTTTTCTTACTTTCTTCAATATTTCAAAAGGCCCATATCTCACGGCTTTGATTTTTCTCCCTAGTCCCTGCAAAATTTCCTTATTAAGGTGCAACCAAACTTTGTCTCCTACTTGGAAAGTCTTCCCAAGTAGAACTAAACCAACCTTCCCAAGTAGAAAAGGGTATGAATGAAGGTGATCATTCATTTCTAAGCCAACCTTTCTTAGTACTAGGTCATCTGCAATGAGGTTCATTTGTGAACCATAATTAAAGAGATAATCTACCTTGTTCTTCTTTATCTAAATCTTGATATGAAACAACTTTGTCATCTCCTTCTCCTCTTTGTGAAGGAGGCTACTTAGGTTCACCTCCTTATGCAATGTTTCATAAACAATATTTTCATCCATATATTAGATTCTTTCTATTTCCCTTCACATTTCCATTAGAAGATTATTATTCTTGGACTAATCCTCTTGTAGCTCCTATGATTTATCTCTAGATGTAGTTTCCAACAATTTTCTTTCACATAACCATTAATGTTACAATGGTCATATTGGTTATTAATGTCCTCGCACACATGTGCAATGGTGTTAGTCTTCTTATTTTTCCCTTTTCCCTTCTTCTTCTTACCCTTATTGGAAGTTCCATGATGGTTTGATTACTTCAAACCATTTGGTTTTCCATTTTTTCTATCCTATTCAATGTATTGGGCATATACCTAGTACTCATGAATGGTGTTGGGCTTGAATAGCAAAACTTGCCTCCTTATGTGGTTGTGAATACTATGCAAATACTTGATGATCACATTTGGGTCCTAGGGATTTATTACCAAATAAATGGTTTGCTTCTAAAACTATGTAGTGTACTCTTGTACACATTGTCCTTGCCTTTGTTGGTAATAGCTTAATTGAATCCTTCGATCTTCTTCAAATCTAACAGGGTAATTTTTTTACTTGAGGAGGTATTTTGATACCTCCCACTTAGTTACTAGTGCGTATCCCCTCAGATGAAGGGCCTCAGTGTGAATCTCCCACCAAATATGTGCAAGGCCTTCTAGCTTCAATCTAGCAAAAGCTATTTTTATTCCTCTTGTACATTATGCACATTGAAATAGTCTTCTTATTGGTACACTGGATGATTCAACTTAAATGTGTCTAATTCAACTTCATAGGGCATGATCTTGAACTTCACTTCCATTTTAAATAGGTGCTAAGAATACTGGTTACCAAAGTCCCCTTTTTCTTTTATCTTTAGTACTTCCTCCTCTTTCCTTAGTTCCTCGTGATATTTTGGTTTATCATTAGACTTAGATTTCTTTGAAAAGGGGTAAATTTTCTTCCCAAGAGCAATAATGAGGATGGCCATGCTCCTAGAAATATTAGCTACTTGTGCTCCCAACCTAGAAAATATTATTTTGCCTTCATCTATGTGTCTTTTCAATGCTCTTCTTCCATTTTTGAGGATCGTGGTTGCTTCGTAAATTTTCTTGCGTCAATCTTAGGATCAAATAGGTACAACTCTATTGCAAACTTAGATTTTTTGAGCTAGGTAAGCATATATTGTGCTCAAACCACCAAACAATGAATATACCTACTTTGATACTAATATGATGTATAAACCACCTTGGATATTCTAATGGTCATCTCGCTAAAATAGATCTAAACTTAAAAAGACTACAATGAGCCTATGCTTGACTCTACGACTATCTTTTTGTATTTTTGATGTCTTAACAAAAAAGAAAAAAGAAAAAAAAAAGCATTCATAACTTTAACTAATATGACATATCAAATAGGCTACAATAGAGAAAACCACACAGTCGAAAACAAATATTTACCCTAGAAACTCATATGGGAAAACTAAGATTCAATGAAGGATTGTGCCTTCCATCTTCTTATATTATGGGGGTTACAATACAAATTACAAAGTTGTCCAAACTTACTACAAATCCATGAGACATTATGGTCTTCTACAGTCCTCTACAATATGTTTCCATGTCTTCGTTTTATTAGTATCTCCTCCACACTCCCCATACAATAGAATAATCAACAATTAGTGAAAAAGTGAACCCCTTCCCCCCATCATGATAGGAATTTTTATAGCTAGAATTAGGATTGGGTTTAGGGTTTATAAACACTCTTGGGACCTCCATGATGCTTCTAGAAGTCTCTAGTGGATTCCCACACACTACTGATTCCACTTATTCAAATTATGGTGTATTTAAATGCTCACCACTTGAACACATGGGGAATATTTGGATTGTTATATTGTTGGGGCCATAAGTTTTGCATGTGAACTCCATTTTAGTTGTGTGATAGATCATTGGAAAGATCTCAAAGACAAGAAAAATTTTCAACTTGGATGAGGCATGACTACAATAACCCTCATCCAACACCAATCCCAAAAACCTTGTTCAAGGCCCTGAAAAATGCATTGGAAGTTGATGACCCGAATTTAACAAATCAACACCATCTATGAGATGCCCCAAATTCTAATATCCCCCATATGGAGCATCATTAAATTCATATGGTACCTATGCATATCCCTTTTGGATCAAGGACATACCACAAATCCATGAGAGGAGAGGAGATAGTAAACCTCTGATCTTGCAGAGGAATAATATGAAAGTAGAAAGCAACGACCCTCCAATAGATTCTACACGAATTATGTGTATGGGAAGTACAACCATTGCAAACCCCATAAGGGATTTGAGCACAATTTCTTTAAATATTTGGGTAAAAGCATCAAGCACATCATGAACCTACCATCGTTTATCAAACTTAGACTCTTCCTAAAATGTAAACAATCACTACTCCAGTTATGAAAACTATCTATGAGGATGGAAACATAGTCTCTAGAGTGCAAGGACAACAAGGTAGTTGAATAGTGACCCTTAGTAGTGGAAACAAGCCATAAAATTCTTCCTATGTGGAATTAAGGTGCACACAACTAACAACTACATCTACACAGCTAGTTAGCTAACACTAAATGGAGTAATGGAAGATCCTGTAAGGTGTGAAGAAAGTGACTATCATAAGAAAAAGAAGGCATTTGAGGAAGCCTTAGGAGAACTACTAAGAAATAAAAGCAAGGGGAAGCACCAATAAAGTCAATGATATATAAGAAGAAGGCCAGTACCAAGATCTAAGACAATTAAATAAAACTTTATGCAAGATATCATAGTATAATTAAGAAGCTTATATAAAAACAAGTGAATCTTCACCTCCACCACCTACCTTTAGGGGATGAAGGTGTGTTACACAAAAACATACACCTTCACCCTTGTACAAATGAACACTTTCACCCATCCCACTAAGGGTGAAGGTGTGGTACACAAGTGCACACCTTCACTCCCCACACCCCACCTTTAGAGAGTGAAGTTGTGCTACACACATGCACACCTTCATTCCCCAACCCTCCCCCCCCCCACCTTTGTCAAGTGAATTTTTTCTATACATAAATGTGCACCTTCAACCTTGGGTGGGTGGCAGGGGGTGAAGTTGTGCACACAAATAATGCACACCTTCACTCCCCACCCCCCACCCCTTTATCTCGCTTCCCCTTTGGAGTGTGGATAGGTGGGGGGTGAAGGTCTACGTTTTTACACAAATACACACCCTCATCTAGGCTCACCCTCTTGAGGGTCAAAGTGTGCATTTGTGTACCCACCACCAACTCTCTTGAGAGGTGAAGGTGTGCATTTGTGTATAATAAATAGAGAAAGGGTATTTTAAAGTAGTAGGAACTTTTTCAAGACACCAAGCATCGGGTATTCCATTGTCTAATTATTATCTTGTATATATATAGGTATATTTTATCAAACCATCCATGAGACTCAATGACCATATGGGATGACAAATATTACATTTTGTGTGACATTTTCCAAGGTATCACAATAACCAAAGATGGTGGTGTAATGGCAAGGCCCAAATCATGGACTTATTCTACTCAATTAGTGTCTATCCCCCTCACTTCGCATTGAGGAATGACTTTTCTGTTAACTCTACTCTCAACCATCTGTTGCTTGCTTACATCATTTTCTCAACGAATCTTAATGTACCTATCACTAGATCCTCCTAAAATGTTTATTCCTAGTCTCTGATATGCAAATTCAACATCTTCCTCATTTATAAGCATGTTTCATAGTGTATGAGAACTTGTTGCTAACTTTGTACCTCCCCATTTCCAAATACTAGACATAACCTTTCCTCCCATGGCTCCTTGGGTTGTTCCCATCTCGCTTGTATGAGTTGTTTCTTAGTTGTGATATTACATGTTTTTCATGCCACGAGATGTTAAGTTTCAAATAGTTCTACACTTCAATCTCTTCTTATCTATTGAAGTTGTCTATGTAATAATTTTGTTTTGATGTGTTTTTTGTATTTTTCGTTCATGTATCATTCTTATACATAACATTTCAATACCTTTTATCTATTAAAATGATGTATTCTTCTATATTCCACTCTTCAAACTATTTTCTGCTTTGTTGACTCTATACTTTCTTCTTTTTAATTCATCTGATTGATTGATTTTAAGCAAAATCCCATCACTCTTCATACCTGCCATTTTCTTCATGTATAAAAACTTTTTAATTAATGATTGATCTTCATACCTGCCATTTTCTTCATGTATAAAATACTTTTTAATTAATTAATGATTTATTTTAAGCAAAATCCCATCACTCTTCATACGTGCCATTTTCTTCATGTATAAAATACTTTTTAATTAATGCTTTCTCATACGTGCCATTTTCTTTATGTACAAAATATTTTTAATTAATGCTTCCAATTTTATTGCACATCATCCTATTTGAATTAAAAATATTTCATAAGATAATGTTTTCGATTCTTAAACAACTTATTATCTGATTAAAGAATAAATGAAAAATGATTAATTTTAACACGGGATACGAATCCACATTAACATAAAAGATCCTACTTACCCTTTTTGACATTAATAAACTAATACATTATAAATCAAAGTAAAACTAATATTCTACTTGGCCAATTAACGTATTAGAAAAAGAGACAAAGGCATGGGACACGGTACGAACTAATTCCATTTAGCTTTGGGGGAGAATCTTCAAAGTTTGGAATTTAAGCAAAGGTTAAAGTTGAAGTGATCATTGCTCCACCTTTATTGATAAGTATGAGTTTTAATGAGAGAAAAGTTTGTTTGGGGTTGAAGTAAAGGTTAGGTTATGTTGTAAAGTCAAAGTGATCACTGCTCCACTTTTATATGGTAAGAATATTGATGAGTTAAAGTTTGTTTGGGGTTTAAGCAAAGGTTAGGTTACAATGTAAAGTTAAAGTGGTCATTGCTCCACTTTTATGCTATGAATTTTTACGAGTTATAGTTTGTTTGGGCTTAAAGCAAAGGTTAGGTCACATTATAAAGTCAAAGTGAATAGTGCTCCACTTTTATATGGTATGAGTTTTGATGAGTAAAAGTTTGCATTATTTTGTGTGAGGTGGTGAAGATTTGTCATCAGTTGTATTGTAAAGTCAAAGTGAACAATGCTCCAATTTTGATGAGTAAAAGTTTGTTTGTTCTCGAGCATTATTTGTGTGAGGAGGTGAAGCTTTGTCATTAGTTATCCACATATTTATATTTGTATGGTATGAATTTTGATGAGATAAAGTTTGTTTGGATTTGCATTACTTTGCATACATGTAGTGAAGTGTAGGGAGGCAAGATGGCTTTCATGGGGTGGGGATATATATATGAGTTTGGATTTGCATTACTTTACATATATGTAGCTTTGCATATATGTAGTGAAGTGTAGGGAGGCAAGATGGCCTTCATGGGTGGAGGATATATATGAATGTTGATTGTAGATAGGGGATGGGCAAGGTGTTGATAGGTTTTCTTTTTATTATTTTATAATAGTGTAGGTAGGTGGAATGGGGTAAGAGTGGTTTTCCTTTTATCTATCTTTTTTAGGGTTGTTTATTTTTCTTGTTTGTGAGTATAATGGATGGGCAAAAACAAAAAGGTGGCATTCATTTTTACTTGTATGTTAGGATAAGCTTAACTAGTTGGTATTTGGGTTTGTATTATTTATATATAAATTTTAATTTTTTAATATTTTTATAATTTAATTATTAAAAAGTTAATTAATTTATTGAGAATATGATTGAGCATTCAGCAGCATGTTCAATTGTCATAACTTGAACAAAGGCTGGAAACTCGCAGAGAGAATAACAATATTTTTTTTTATCCATATTTAATTATTTGAAAATGTTATATATTTTATCATTTTAAATAATGGATTATTTAACCATTAATACAATATCCCACTTTTTCATAAATATTAGATAATTAAAATATGAAGAAGTATGCTTAAGAATCTCTTCTCCTTTCCTTTGTTTCTAAGGACACCATCAACTTTAATATTTTTGATATGTTACTTGTTTACACACTTTATCCATGAGAGAGGCATATATGTATCACCTCATACTCATTTTGTCCCTCTTGTGCAAAATGCAAAGGTGAACATTACCCTATAATTTTGACAAGTGTTGGATCTTATCATACTAATTGCATATTAACTCCTTGTCCTTCTTGTGAAAAATGCAAAGGTGAACATTACCCTATAATTTTGACAAGTGTTGGATCTTATCATACTAATTGCATACCGACTCCTTAAACTTGGTAAACTTACAAGGCCTATTCAATTATGCCAAATCACATGCACTTCTTAATGAGTATAATGTTGCATAATAAAGGACAACACTTCCCCTATTCTATATTTAGTGTGATGGTGAATACAAATGTATAGTTAA
>JZKD02S1674429.1:383546-400856 GCA_000966675.3 Picea glauca | reverse complement strand
GTCCCCATTGCGTTGAGTTCCTCCATGAGATGAGGAAACTTCTGCTGAACTTGGTCCCTGGTGAGCCACTTGCCCTGGTGAAGGAGTTGGCCTGCTTTGACAACTCGATATAGCTAGATTCTTTGCTGGCAGGTGTTCTTGACCTGTGTGTCCATAATCCGATTAGTTGTGGCTTGTTCCATGCAATATGGGTTTAACTCTGTTGGTGTGAGTTGTTCTGCCATGTCAGATGTGTCCAGTAAAGGTGGAAAGTAGGGCCGAAGGCGGTTCACATTGAACACTGGGTGCAGACCAAGGAATGGTGGAATACTGAGCTTGAAGGCATTGCCCCCTACAGCCTTGGTGATGGTGTATGGCCCATATCAGAGTGAGAAAAGCTTGTGGTGGGGTCCAACGAGGCGCTCCTTCTGCAAATGTAGCCACACTTTGTTTCCCACTTGGAAGTTGTGTTGCACCCGATGTTGATCATGTCGCTGCTTGTACTTAGCATTGGCTTTGTCCAATATTTCATGAACCTGTTGGCGAATGTGCTCAATGCGCTCAATGAAGCTGTTCGCCTTGGCAACTTCAGACTGGACATGAGTCGAATCAGCTTGAGTAGCTGCAAATGGCATGGATACGTCAATGGGACATAGTGGCTGGAATCCCAAGCCCAACTGAAAGGGGTTGTGGTCGGTTGAGATGTGGAGGGCCTGATTATAGCTATTTTGTATATAGGGGAGGCTCTCATCCCATGTGCGTGGATTCTTTGAGTTGTACATGCACAAACTGTGTACGATCATCCTGTTGATGACCTTTGTCTGACCATCAGTTTGGGGATGGAAAGATGTGGACTTGGTGAGCTTGGTGTCCAGCATTGACCAGAGGCTAGACAAAAATGTACTGAGGAACTTGTTGTCCCGATCTGAGATGATAGACTGTGGGATCCCAAAGTCTACCCACACTCATTCAAAGAAGAGTTTAGCAGTGGCTTCTGCGGTGATATTCTTCTTGCAGGCCACCATAATGGCCATCTTCGAGAATCTGTCGAAGACCACAAAAACACATTCATTTCCATGCTTAGTAGAAGGAAGGCCCGACATGTAATCCATGGAGATGGATTTCCAAGGTCGACTAGGGGTAGATTGTGGAGTATAGAGGCCTTGCTTCTTGATGGTCGGTTTGGAAATTGCACAGGATATGATGTACTTTCCGACATCCCGTTGAAGGTTTGGCCAATAGAAATACTTCTGCAGTACTACCACTGTTTTCTCGACCCCGAAATGACCAACGACCCGACTGTAGTGCGCTTCTCAAATAATCTTAGCACGCTTGCTTGAAGGAACAGAAAGGTGTCCCAAGTGACATAGTAGTGCATCCTGGAGGTGAAAATTTGGAACTCGGTTACCCTCCAAGAACGTATTCTATGTGTGGCCAAATTCTGGATCGCTCTTGTAGAGAAGCGGTCAATCAGAAGTCTTGTGCCCACAAGAGTTGAGCATGGTTGTTATCGCCACGATCGGTGGTTGGCTGAGGCAGTTTGCAAAATTATTGGGGATTCCCTTCTTGTACTTGATGTTCAAATTAAACTGTTGCAGATATGTGGACCACTTCTGATGGCGATCATTCTGCAACTTCCTTTGTGTCTGTATGAACTATAGGGGCCGGTGGTTTGTGTGGATGATTGTTTCCTTCCCCAAAATGTAATTCTTCCATTGTCGGCAAGCCTGCACAATGGAATACATCTCTTTGTCATAAGTGGGATACTTTCAGACTGTCTCAGAAAATGTCTCACTGTGATATGCCACTGGATGCCCCTGTTGAGTAAGAAATGACCCAATAACATAGTCAGAGGCATCTGTCTCGATCTCAAATGGTTGTTGCAAGTCTGGTAATGTGAGCTCCGGGGCATAGTAGAGGCGATGTTTCTATTCTACGAATTCCTTATGTTGAGATTCCGACCAAAATAAATTTTCTTTCGCTCCTCCCTTGGTGACTTGACTCAAGGGCCAAGTGATATGAGAGAATCCCAACACGAACTTGTGGTAGAAATTAGAAAGACCCAGAAAGCTGCAAAGCTCTGTTAGAGTGGTTTGGGTTGGCTGATCCCGAATGACTTGGATCTTGGTTGGATCCACATGCACCCCACACTCATCAATAATGTATCCCATATACTAAACCTAGGTCATGCCAAAAGTGCACTTCTCCAAATTGGCACACAACTTGTGTTTCTGTAGTGTTTGGAGGACTTGTCGGATGTGGTGGAGGTGTTCTTCCCAAGTATGGATGAAGATAAGGATGTCATCCAAGCACACTACTACAAATGAGTTGGTGAATGGTCACAAGATGTCGTCCATCAACCTCATGAAGGTTGTGGGAGCATTCGTCAACTCGAAAGGCATGACCATCCATTCGAAAAGGCCCTCCTTGGCTTTGAAGGCAATCTTCCACACATCGGACGGTTTGATTGGTACCTGGTGATACCCGGACTTCAAGTCAATTTTGCTAAAATATTTTGCCCCTTTGAGTTGTTCCAGAAGGTCATCAATTCATGGGATCAGGTACCTATTCTGGACAATGATCTTGTTCATTGCCCGATAGTCAATATAGAGTCTCCAAGTCCTATCCTTATTCTGCACCAACACGATCGGGCTCCCACAGGGCGATGAACTTGGCTAGATGTGACATTTTTGCAGCAGCTCCTGAATCTGCCTCTTGATTTCATCGTTCTCTAGAACAGAGCACCGATAGATCGATCCATTGGGAAATGATGCACCTGAGGTCAGATCGATGGGGTGCTTGACCTGACAGTGCAGAGACACCCCTGTGGGTGAGGTGAAGATGTCCCGATACTCCTCCACTACCCATCCATTTGTTGTTGTTGTGCGGGTGAGCCCTATCTGGAGGTCATGGCCACAGTCTTCTTCTTTCCATGAGGGTGGATCATCAGGAAAACAAATTTCTCGATTTTGGAAATGAGCTTACTGCATTGTTTTGCAGTAACCAAAGAGATAGCGGCAGGCGGTGGTACCTGTGGTATCCTGTACAAATTATTTCCCAAAGTAACAATAACAACTCGAGGTCGAGACTCATACACAACATGTCGCTTCTAGAAGTATGGTTGGCCTAATAATACATCACAAACATCAAGAGGAGCAATGTCACATAATACCTCATCGGTGAAGGACTTGATGCTGTAGGGAAGGTGAAAGAGCTGGCTGACGTGAAGATCCCTTCCTTGGTGAAGCCACCCAATGGTGTACGGATGTGGGTATGCTGTGGTTGGAAAGCTCAACCACTTCACAACCTCTACTGAAATGAGGTTCTTTTGGCTCCCACTGTCGACAATGAAATATAGCGGGGAACCCTTTACCCACATCTAGGAGTGGAAGAGACACTCCTCCTCCTATGGATATTCCAGTTCTTCCTTTTCGATCTTCATGGTGGCAATGGTGGCATTGGGATCCACATAGATAATCTGCTTCCCTCTGTCATTCCCCATCTCAAGTTATGATTTAGTGTCGGAGCATGCATCTGATTCAGAAGCCTTCATCTCATCCACCAGTGACTGCTTGGCCTGACACTCACTTGTGTTGTGAGTGGAGCTCTTATGAAACTCACACCATTTTCCTGTGTTCTTCTTTGGCTTCATAGTGTTGTTATTTGCTTGCGGCTTTGGCAGCTTGTATTGAGCCACCATCCCTTGGATTTGTCCTTTGTTCTGCATTTTGGGGGCACCTTTCTCTTGCTTTTGATTCACAGATCCAAAGTCTCGCTTCTTCTGTTTGAATTTCTTCTCAATCTTAGAAGCATACTGGTATGTTGTACCAAGCGAGGAGATGTTGAGGAACTCCATTTTCTCCTGAATGTATCTGTGCAGACAATTGCGGTACTTCAACACCAAATGTTTCTCCCAATCTTTGATACCCAAATTTGTGCACTGGGTATGGAACAGATTCGTCAGCTCATGCACATCTTGAACCCTTTGCTGCCGCAGCGTAGTCCACTGTATGTACTTGTCCTCATAGCTCCCCACAGGATAATATTATTCCTTGATGGCATCTCAGAAAGAATTCCAAGTGGGTACGACCGAGAATAGAGAGGGTTCCTCCTCGTCCTTTTTCTCACAGTAGGTTTCCCACCAGTCCTTGACATGGGGTGCAACTTTGAGCAGTGAAAAAACAATCTTCTCCTGGTCGGAAAAGTCATGAACTGAGAAATATCCTTCTAATAGATTCAAACATCTATCTATGATGTCTGCATCTATTCGACCATCAAATATGGGAATGACAAAGTTTACTTGTGCGTTAAAAGGGGTTGCGCCTCCAGAGTCATTGCTGGATGCAGATGCGTCGCCAGTGGGCAGTCGTTGAAGGATCTGGGCGAAGTTATCCATCATCGCATTCCTTTGTTTTTCAAGGACCTCCTCGAGCAATATTTTGATAGTATCTCCTTCTCCCTCGTCTTTCTTTTCGTCCCCCATGGGCAACCATCAGGGTTTGTGAGGCTTGTCTTGCAAAGGTTCAACCAGATCGAGCCCTAACTCCTTATACCTCGACCTCGTTGGGGACATGCAAAGAAGGATAAAAAAAGAGCAGAATTATCTGATACCAATGATACAAATTTATGCAGGAATGCAACATAATACACAAATAACCATAAATACAAAGATGCAGCGGAAATAACACTTCATTTCTTTAATATCAAAGAACTGGAATTTGTTTACATACAAAATGGCAATAAACTAGCTGGGGTGCTGGTAGCTTATCTCTGAGAAGAGATTTAGTGCTACATGCCTCTGAAATCTATGTTACAAAGAGGCTCGAAGGCTTATATATTATTGAGAAACAATGGAAAGCCCTAAACATCCAAAAACCTAGCCCTAGGAGATGAAACGCCAGAATATGGTCCCCGTCGGGGTAAATTGTTACATCAATTTCCCGGGGTCGTAACTTTGGCATACTATCTCCGTTCGACGCACATGATACAACGTTAGAAATATCTATCTGAGGACTACAACTACTGACAACGAATATCAAGTTCCAGAACGAACTCATATTCGTCGGAGGTATGATGTCCAAAAAACGTCGTTTAGGGCCTCAAAACGACTCTGGAAGTTCAGGACCTAAAAAACTACCAAAAATAGTAAATTGTGCTACAATTAAGGAAACTGAAAAACTGAAAGAAACAATGGTGGGGGTCCAAGTGGAATATTTGGGTGGCCACCAATATCCACGTGGATCAACCTAATAATAGAAGTACAAAGCTACATAGATGACAATGAGAGACTGATAAGAGAAAAAAATTAGATAAATCCTCAAGTGATGCAAAGCATAAATTAGTTGCATAGGAAAGCAAAGAATGGATCAAACTCAAGGAAGGAGGAAGAGGGAATATATCATGAGAGAAAAGATAACTACATAAGAGATGGTTACTCAAGAAGTTCTAGCAAAACTCATAGACATCACTCAACTCCTTACTCATCAAGGAAATTTTATGCATCTAAAGATTCCATAAGTAGTCCAGAGGTGTCTTCTGTTAGGCACCAAAGAAGAAGAAAAGAATTGGATAGTTTGCAAGGAGAGATGAGGAAGCTTAAGCCACCATCCTTCGATGGGAAAGAGAAAGAGAAGATGATGTTGAAGCATGGTTGCTTGGAATCGGGAGGTATTTTCAATTGCATAAATACTCATCAAACCTAGAAGCCAAAATTGCCACTTACCATTTACATGGAAAAGATTCTATGTGGTGGGATCAACTTAAGCAAGTTGAGCACATAAATGAGAGCAGGATCACTTAGAAGCAATTAATTTTTTTTTTCCAGAAATAATACCTTTCATAGCACTTCTATGACAAGAAAATGCAGGATTTCTTTGAACTTAGGTTGGGAAGCATAACCATGGCAGAGTATAAAAAGAAAATTCTTGGGACTGCTAAAGTATGTGGGGTTTATAAAAGATGAGAAGGTGAAAATACAAAGGTTTTTGAGTGGATTTCCTTCATTTTAAAAAGAAAAGATTCTATATGATGAGCCCATGACATTGAATGAGACCACCGAGAAGGATAAATACCTGTATGAGCAAGGAAAGGGCAGAGAGTCTTTGCAAAAATCTTGGAAGGATAAGAAGAAGGAGAAGTTTGATCAGGGAAAGAAAGGATTCAAACCTCCTTTCATTAGAAATAGCCCAAATAAAAATCAGCAAGACCATCCTGCTAAGAATGAATCCAAGAGAGAAGACTCCTTGGGAAAAAGGGGGAGACCACCAATCCAATATTGGGGATGCAAAGAAGATCAACTACATAAGGATTTCCCTCATATAAAAGACAAAGTGAAGACCATGCACAACATCCAAGAGGCTACAATAGTAGAAGACATGGGCATAATATATGCAGCCATAGAAGATCGACAAGCATAGTACCTATCCAATATGATCGAGGTGGAAGGTAAGATCATTAATCAACATGTTGCTATTTTAATTGATTTAGGAGCAAGTGATTGCTACATTGATCCTAAAATAGTGGATAAATTACATTTGGAGAAAAGTGAACCGGAAAAATCAAGTTTGGTTTAGCTAGCCGCTGGAACTAAAAGAAGGATCAATGAGATGGTTATAGATTGTCTCATAAGTATTAGCGGAGTGAATACTATTGTTGATATAAATATTATACCATTGGGATCTTATGATATTGTAATTGGAATGGATTGGTTGGACAAGCATCATGCTGTCCTAGATTTTCATAACAAGACATATACATGTCTTGATGAAGAAGGAAAACAGATCACTCTGAAAGGAATTCCAAGACCCATTTATGTAAGGGATATTTCAGCCTTACAACTTAAGAGATGTTTTAGAAAAGGATGTCAATTGTATGCAACCCATGTGGAGGATCCAAAAAAGACAAAAGGGCCAAGCCTTGAAGATTTTTCGGTGTTGCAAGAGTTTGAAGATGTATTCCAAGAAATACCAGTATTGCCACCAAAGTGGGAGATATATTTCTCTATTGATTTAGTACCAGGAGTTGCCCCGGTATAAAAAACACCTTACAAAATGAGTACACTAGAATTAAAAGAATTACAAATGCAACTGGAATAATTGTTGAAGAAAGGGTACATACGTCCAAGTGTTTCACCTTGGGGAGAACTAGTATTCTTTGTCAAAAATAAGGATGGAACATTGAGGTTGTGTATTGAATTTAGAGAGATGAATAAAACCATAGTGAAGAACAAATACTCTCTACCCATAATTGATGACGTCTTTGATCAACTAAGAGGGGCAAAGATATTTTCAAAGGTAGACTCAAGATCAGGATACCACCATGTAAGAATAAAGGAAGAAGACATCAATAAGACGACCTTTAGAACTAGGTATGGGCATTATGAATTTGTAGTGGTGCCATTTGGGTTGACCAATGCATCGATTGTCTTTATGTGCTTAATGAATGGCATATTCATAAATTATTTGGATAAGTTTGTCATAGTATTCTTGGATGACATACTTATCTATTCTAAGTTAGAGGAAGAGCATGAAAATCACTTGAGATTGGTATTGCAAGTGCTGATGGAACATCAGTTGTATGCCAAACTTAGTAAGTGTTCTTTTTACCAAGAAAATATCCATTAATCGGGATACACTATTTCAAAACAAGGTATAGCAGTGGATCTAGAGAAAATTGAAGCCATTAGAGGATGGCCAACACCCACTAATGTTTCAAAAGTCAAATCTTTTATGGGATTAACTGGTTACTACATAATATTTATAGCAGTGTTCTCTAAGATTTCTCATCCTATCACCTCTTTGCAAAAGAAGGGAATTAAATTTGAATGGACAACTGAGTGTGAATAGAATTTTAATTTGTTGAAAGAATTACTTACTAGTGCACCTATTTTAAATATTGCTAACCCAAATGAAAGTTTTGTGGTATGTACAAATGCATGCAAGGAAGGACTTGGTGGAGTCCTAACTCAAGATGGACATGTCATTGGTTATGGGTCTAAAAATCTTAAAGAACATGATAGGAACTATGCCACATATGACTTGGAACTTGCTGCCATTGTTCATGCATTGAAGATGTGGATGCATTATGTCGTGAGAAAGAGATTTGAATTAAGAATAGACCATAGCGGTTTGAAATATCTTTTTGAGCAACCAAATTTGAATGTCAGACAGACAATAGGGCTAGAATTTTTAAGTGAATACGATTTTGACATCAATCGTATCAAAGGAAAATAAAATAAGGTTTCGGATGCACTCAATAGAAGAGTACATCTCATGCATGCTACAACCATTAGTATGCATCAACCAGATTTGAAGAGTAGAATTTTAGATGTTGTTGTTACATATCAACATTGCCTACAGATAAAAGAAATCTTACAACAAGAAAATGTACAACAGAAATTAAAGAATATGAGATGAAGGAAGTTTGATTACTTATGCATAAAAATAGAATTTATGTTCCTAGTTCCAGAGAACTTAGGAATTTGGTATTAATAGAAATGCATAATGTTCCGTATGTCGGACATCTCGGTTACCAAAAAACAATTGCAACATTAAGAAGCCAATTCTTCTGGCCAGGAATGAAGAAATATGTTGCTGACCACATTGCTAGATGTATGGAGTGTCAGAGAGTGAAGGCTGAGCATATATAGCCAGCGGGTTTGCTACAATCATTAACAATTCTAGAGAAGAAATGGGAAGTAGTAACCATTGATTTTATAACTAAATTTCCCATGAAAACAAGGCAACATGATTCAATAATGGTAGTGGTTGATAAATTGACAAAGGATGCTCATTTTGTTCCTGTAAAAATGACTCATACAACAACTAATATTGCAGAAATTTACATGAGAGAGATTGCTAGGTTGCATGGGATACCTAAGGAAATTGTTTCAGACAGAGATAAAAAGTTTACTTCAAATTTCTGGAGGGGATTTTTTAAAGAATTTGGTACAAATATGAACTTTGGCACAACATACCATCCACAGTCATATGGGTAGACAAAGAGAGTCAACCAACTAAGTGAGTACATGTTGAGAATGTATATAATGGAAATGCCATCTAAGTGGGAAGAATACTTGCACTTGGTTGAGTTTGCCTAAAATAATGGGTATCAAGATTCATTGAAAATGAGCCCATTTGAAGCTTTGTATGGTACGAAATGGAATACTCCAGTGATTTTGGACAACCCATCAGACAGAGTGGTACTTGGTGTTGGTGATTGCAACATCATGTGACATTCTCTAGGATACATTCTCCTCTGTGACTGAGTTGAGTCGACCTGTGAGCGAGCCAAGGGTTGGGCATGCCCATGTGATGGGGTGCATCATTATCCTCTCTGTGAGAGTTGAGTCATCCCCTAGTGTTGGGTGTGCCCATGTGATGGGTGTATCTTTCTCCTCTGTGTGAGAGTTGAGTCAATGTGTTACTCCAAATTATTCTCCCGTGGACTCAGTTGAGATATATATCTGTTGAGTATGACGTCCTTGTGGTTGAGTACATGTGGACGTGTCCCTAGTGGCTAAGCACTAGTGGACGTGTGGATTCCTTGCTATATTGTCTAAGTGTAATATTTACTTGTAACCCTAATTATGATGTAAAGGGTACGATTCGACCCCACCATATGTGAAAGAGAATTAAGGTTTATTGTAATAACTAATTATATTTCTGAGTTATTGAGGTCGACCATGTTGTGACAATAGACACACCTTTTGCTGTGTCTAGTCTTGTATAAATAAAGGTGATTTGTCCATTGAGGAAACACACTTTTCACTTGTCATTTGGAAATTTCAGACCTACATCTAAGGCTGAAGTACACACCTCTCTTGGGCACTGGTTTCAAGGTGGTAGAGCACCCTCTTGTGTGCATTAAGGTTTTATGGTTGGGGGATATTCTCTTGAGAATATAGCAAAGGATTGCTGGGTTTTCTTCCCTTGAGTAGAAGGGTTTCCCAGGATATTTCTTGTGTTCTTGTGCATGGTATTTCTTCTTGTGATCTTGGTTATTGCAACACGTGTGTATGGTGTAGCTGCATTTGTTTATGGTTCAAGTACATGCTAATTGAAATAAACCTCATGCTTGAGCCTAACATAGTGAAAATTCAACATGGTATCAGAGCATAGGTCTTGAAGAAGCCATTGCACAAGCCTTCAAGTAAGTTGTCCTCTCTCTTCTGCAGAACCGTATGACCCTCCTAGGGTTTCCAGAAAAAGGTACGACCCTCTCCTTTTTGGGTGTTTCATCACTTTATACTTAAGAGTTGGGGATAAAAATTGCATAGGAGTGTACACCCCCCTTCAGCTCACCTCCAACAACCTTCATATTGCATTTATGAGAATTTTGGATTTTTGGCCCTAGGGTTTCTAGGGTTCCGCAATTTTTCTGTAGAATTTCGTTTTTAGGGTTTCTGTAGCTCATTGAAGGAGTTTTTTAGCTCAACATTGTTCTTCTGAATTTAAAGGATTATTGTTGGCAGTCATAATCCCAATGAAACCTAAGATTGCTATCCTAGCCTAGCCGTTAGGTTTCCTAGCCTAGTTGCTAAGGGTTTGTGGAAGAATCTGCAAACCATGAGGAACATAACCTTGGTAGAAGATAGGCTTGATGGGTCAACCAACTTTGGTTCCTATAAGTCAAGACTATAGATCACCCTAGAAGAGGATGAACTATTGAATGTGATACAAAAGTCTTTACCAGAGACAACTATCGATGAAGAGAAAGAAAGACAACTTGCTGATGTTGATCCAGAGCCACAACAGAGAGATGAAGACATAATAGATGAATCCTTCTTATTCATATCAACACTATCAAGTATGGTTCCTACTGATAATGATATTTGGTTAATTTACAGTGGTGCCTCCAGGCACATGATCAGATATAGAGATCATCTGACAAATCTTGTTGAGAAAGAGACCAGTCTACATTTTGTACTTGGAGACAATGCCAGATATAATGTGAAGGGGGTTGGAACTTCTACATTCCAACTAGATTCTGACATATCCCTTCAGTTGAGTGAGGTACTATATGTACCTGGGATGAAAAGGAACCTTGTCTCCATTTCTTCCTTAGAGAATAAAGGCTACAAGGTTACCTTTTCTGAAGGAAAAGTTCTTGCATGACATAAGAAATCACATATGGATTCTGCTCGAGTAATTGGTGTTCGAGAAAACAACTTATACATGTTGATTGTCTGACCAGTCCAAGCCCTGTTACATGATATTATCAGCTTGAGTGAGCTATGGCATAGGAGACTTGCTCACATTCATTATAGATCCCTTCCTTCTCTAGGGAAGATGGTAACATGCCTTCGAGAGATACACGTTCAACATAATGGTGTTTGCAGAGGTTGTGCTCTTGGAAATAATGTCAAGGGTTCCTTCTTGAGTAGTGACAACAGTTCCAAGGGGATATTGGACTTGATACATTTAGATGTGTGTATACCCATGACTGTTGCCTCCTTGAACGGATATTTGTAGTATGTGCTCTTCATGGATGATCACTCTCAGAAGACATGGATTTATTTATTGAAGACCAAGGATGGAGTCCTTGCAAGATTTCAAGAATTCAAAGCTCAGGTTGAGAACCTAACTGGAAGGAATATCAAGGTCCTAAGATCAGATAATGGAGGAGAATACACATCCATGGATTTCAGTGATTTTTGTGTTGAGGCAGGGATCAAGAGGGAGTACATAGTTCCTTAAAACCCTCAACAAAATGGGGTTGCAGAGAGGAAGAATAGAACCATCATTGAGGCGACCAAAGCAATGATACATGAACAGAATCTACCTATGATTATGTGGGCATAAGCATCCATGACATCAGTATATGTTCAGAACAAGAGCCCTCACCAGATTTTGAAGAATATGACTCCCGAAGAAGCCTTTACCAGAGTGAAGCCCGAGGTTGGACACTTCAGGAAATTTGGGTTTCCACTATACTTTCATGTACCCAAGGAGAAGAGGTCCAAGCTAGACCCTTCAGGGAGAAAGGGTACATTTTTTGGATACAATGAATTTTCGAAGGCATACCAGATCTACATCCCTGGACAAAGACAGATTAAGGTGAACATAGATGTCATCTTTGAGGAAGAGATAACTTTTCGGAGATCCAGAGGATCTCATATGGAGATTGACAGCGAGACAATACCTTCTCCCCCTTCAACAATTCATAGAGAGACAATCATTGTTCCAGTTGATCCAGTTGATCCAGTTTCTCCAGTTGATGTTCCTAGAGACATTGCAATAGGCCATAAAAGGCCTACCTAGGATTGAAAAACTCTGCAGGAGGCAGAGGGACATGCAACTCCTCAAGGCACAATCTGAGAGAGTAAGAGACCAAAATTATTTTCGAGCTATGTTTCAACCATGAGCAAATTAATTGATACCAAGCCTTCTTGTCACGGAGAAGCAACAAGTCAACATGTATGGAAAGATTCCATGCCAGAAGAGTATCAGTCCATCATGAAGAATGATGTGTGGGATATTCTGTAGTGACTTCCAAGTGGATCTATAAGATCAAGCGTGCAATTGATGGAAGTGTCGAGAAGTACAAAACAAGATTAGTAGCCAGAGGATTCTCACAGGTGGAGGGAATTGATTATGAGGAGACATTTGATCTTGTGGCCCAATACACTTCCAGCCACACTATCATTGCACTAGCTGCATCTATGGGTTGGAAAATACATCAGATGGATGTAAAGACAACCTTTCTCAATGGTGATATTGAGGAAGAAGTTTACATCAAGCAACCAGAGGGATTCATGATACATGATGAAAAATCTCATGTGTGCAGGTTGAAGAAATCCCTGTATTGACTAAAACATGCACCTCATGCTTGGTACGAGAAGATGGATGGATTCCTAATGAGTTTGGGCTTCAACAAGAATGTTGTTGATCCAAACCTATATTATCACATTGTTGGTGACGAGTGCCTGATCTTGGTCCTGTATGTGGACGATTTATTCCTCATTGGTTCAAAAATAATTATTGCTGAATGCAAGTGTGCATTGAATTCTGAATTCGAGATGAAGGATCTGGGTATGATGCACTACTTCTTGGGACTAGAAGTATGGCAAAGGATTGATGAGATTTTCCTGAGTCAAGGAAAATATACAGTGGAGATATTGAAGAAATTCGGTATGACAAATTGCAAATCCATGCCTACACCGATGGTGATGGATATAAAGAAATTGAATGAGGATTCTATTGATTTAGGTGAGATTGATCCACGTCTATACCAAAAGATGATTGGATCATTGATTTATTTGGTCAACACTAGACCTGATATATTCTATGCAGTGAATGTACTTAGTCAGTTCACGAGTTAGCTGAGACAGACTCACTGGATAACAATGAAGCATGTATTGAGATATCTACGAGGCACGATTGGATATGGCCCGAGATATGCCTCCGGTGTAGACATGAGATTGCAGGGATATGCCAATGTAGATTGGGCAGGGAGCACAATGGACCATAAGAGCACATCTGGTTGTTCTTTTACCTTGGGATTTGCCATGGTTTCCTGGTGAAGTAGGAAACAGAGCTATGTGGCTTTGAGTACTGCATAAGCAGATTATATAATGTTGAGTGTGGTAGTCCACAAAGCAGTGTGGATTCAAAAGCTCCTGACATATTTATTTGATCATGAGATGGATTCTACCATTATTCATTGTGATAACCAGAGTTGTGTGAAGCTCTATGAGAATCCCGTGTTTCACAATAAATCGAAACACATTGATCAAATACCATTATATCAGAGACATGGTGTAGAGGAAATAAGTACACATGCAATACCTTCCTACACATGAGTAGATTGCAGATATCTTCACCAAACCGCTTGCCAGAACGAAGTTTGAGTACTTCCGTGAGAGACTTGGCCTGGTGGAGAATGCCTCCCTAGCTGAGAGGGAGTGTTGATGATTGCAACGTCGTGTGAAATTATCCAGGATACGTTCTCCTCCGTGATTGAGTTGAGTTGACCTGTGAGAGAGCTTAGTGTTGGGCATGCCCATGTGATGGGGTGCATCGTTCTTCTCTGTGTGAGAGTTGAGTCGTCCCCCAGTGTTAGGTGTTTCCATGTGATGGGTGTATCGTTCTCCTCTGTGTGAAAGTTGAGTCAATGTGGTACTCCATATGATTCTCTTGTGGACTCAATTGAGATAGAGATATGTTGAGTATGATGTCCCTGTGGCTGATCATAGGTGGACGTGTCCCTAGTGGCTGAGCACTAGTGTACGTGTGGATCCCTTTCTATATTGTATAAGTGTAAGATTTACTTGTAACCCTAATTATGATGTAAAGGGTACAAGTTGGCCCCACCATATGTGAAAGATAATTAAGGTTTATTGTAATAACTAATTATATTTCTGAGTTATTGAGGTCGGCCCTATTGTGCCAATAGACACACCTTTTTCTGTGTCTGGTCTTGTATAAATAAAGGTGATTTCCTTGTTGAGGAAACACACTTGTCACTTGTCATTTGGAAATTTCAGACCTACATCTAAGGTTGATGTGCGCACCTCTCTTGGGCGCTAGTTTCAAGGTGGTAGAGCACCTGCTTGTGTGCATTAGGGTTTAATGGTCGGGGGATCTTCTCTTGAGAATATAGCAAAGGATTGTTGGGTTTTATTCCCTTGAGTATAAGGGTTTCCCAGGATATTTCTTGTGTTCTTGTGCATGTTATTTATTCTTGTGATATTGGTTATTGCAACACTTGTGTATGGTGTAGATGCATTTTTTAATGGTTCAAGTACATGCTAAATGAAATAAACCTCATGCTTGAGCCTAGCATAGTGAAAATTCAACACTTGGGCCAAAATTGCTCAAGGATATGGAATACCAGATGGTTAGAATTAAGTAGAATTTAAAGGAAACTCAAGATAGACAAAAAATTTATCCAGATAAGAACATGACAGGTAGAGAAGTTAAAGTGGGGGAGCATGTGCTTTTGAAAGTGAAGCCCAAGAAGATCTCATTGAATTTGGGTAGTTGTACAAAGCTAGCAACTAGATTCTGTAGTCCATTTGAGATATTGGACAAAATAGGGCTAGTTGCATACATGTGTGCATTGCCTTCTTCCATGAATGTGCATAATGTATTTCATATCTCTTTGTTGAATACTTATGTACATGATCCTAACCATGTTATTGACTACCATTTGATTTAGGTGGAGCCATAAGGAGACTTTCAGGTCCAACCAATGTGCATATTGGACAAAAAAGTCAAAATGCTCCGGAATTGAGTCATAGAACTCGTAAAAGTTCAGTGGACCTGCTACGGTCCTAAATATGCTAATTGGGAGCATGAAGATTCCATGCGGGTAAAGTATCCACAACTTTTTGAATAAATTTTGAAATTTTGATTTCTGTTTTGTATATGCACTAAGGACAATGCTAAAATAAGGGGGAGGAGAATGTAATACACTGGTTTTGATTCCCCATATTAAATAATGTATGCTATTAATTTATGAAAGGGTGGAGTGCCCAAATAATTATAAGAGGCCAACGTGCTTATGAAATGTAATGTTTTGATCATTATTAATAATAAAATACATCGTTGGCTGATAGACGGACAAGGACAATATAGGGGGGTATGATTCCATGAGAGAGGGGGCTTAAGGGGCTAAGAAATTTGTTATATTGTATTTACCCATAATTGATTTAAAGGAGAGAAGTGGTTACATGAGATTCTCGGGGGAATACCATGTGGTTCTTGATTTCCAAGTAAATATATAAACCCATCTTGTGGGTTGTTTGGGGTTTATTCTCCACTCACACTTTCAATCTTTCATTCATTGTTGCTCAATTATCACTACTCATTCATTCTTGTTCTTGGATGGGGACATGGGGGGGATAATTACTGAGGAAGAAGCCCTTTTTTGTTGGATGTAGTAATGACTGGTGTATTCCAACCATGAAATTGTGTTTGCATGCTTGAGATGCATTGGCATGTACTAGATTTTATTCACAACTATGAGTCTTCAGAGTCCCAACATGGAGATTCTTGAATAGATGTACTGGAGCCTTGGAAGGAGGTGGACCTCCCAAGGGGCTGCGTAGAAGAGAAGGGGGTTCATTATCTTGGGTTGTGTAGGCTAGAGAGAAGAGAGTTGGTGTACTTTGGATTGCTGTGTATTGAGAAACTTGTGAGAACTTGAGTGCTGACTAGTTTGGGGAGTTGAGTGACACCCTGGAACCATCCTTTTGGATTCATAGCCTTGGCTTGGGGGTGACATTATTGTTGAGACTTGGAACACCAATGCCTATGGTTGGGTGGAACGTCCTTGGTTTGCAACTAGTTGGTGAATTATTTTGTTAAAGATAAGTGCTCTCTGTCATGGTTTCCTTGTTGATATATTTGTTTCCGCTGTGTATTAATTATTATCTCTGAGATTCATATTTTAGAATGAGTGATTTCTGGTTATTGTTGTGCATGACATTAAATTCATTTCTTTTATGATGTAGTGTGAATATTGATGATTGCATGTGAGTCTGTCATTCTTCTTTATTAATTAAATGTCATCAGAAATTCGAAATCAGTTTGAAGTGTTAAATTTGAAGTAGCATGCCAAGCCTATGGGTGGATGGGTATGTTATAGTAGGTGGTGTTGATGCGTTATCTTTCTCTTGTGCCCTTGATGGGATCTTATTAGGGCTAGGAATGCCATCCAAGTAAATGGAGGATATAGGTGTAATCCTCTAGGGGGTTGTTTGAGATTTGGTTCTTTCCATCCTAGATATTTTTCCACTCTTCCCTGAAGCTAGGGTCTTTTATTTGATTTTCAAAGGGATACTTTCTGGAGTCCCCATCTTAGTTAAGGTGGCATCCACATCTTTATCTACACTTTCCACCTTTATCCATTTATGGGATTATTTTCTTTTGGAGGCCTCTACCTTCCTAGTTTTCTATTTCCCCCTTACATCTCTTTTTGGACTAGGCTCCTGAACCGATTACTGGGAGTATAAATAAATAAAGGAAAAAATAAATAAAATCATAAAAACAATTTCAAATTATTAAATACAAAATATTATATTGTTTATTATTTTATAGTAAATAAAGTATTTAAATAAGTTTAATGGATTATGTTAATGGGTTATCATCAATGTTATTTAGTATTTGGTTAGTTATGTGTCAATAAATTTCAAGTTGGAAATTCTAGAAAAGACACACTAGGGTTATTAAAGATACCACATGAGGGTGAGGGTGGGGGTGTGTAATGATCCCAAGCCAAATTATTTCTTGGAATCACTAACTACTGCTAATTTATTGAGTTATTAAGTGCATACAAGATTCATCAACACATGGAGATCACAATATATTCAAGATGTAGAAGCACAAG
>JZKD02S1674429.1:371400-383496 GCA_000966675.3 Picea glauca | reverse complement strand
AAAACCATATGCGGGTGGGGGTGTATTAGGAAATAAAATTCCATGCTAAATCTAATAGAAGTGAGGAAGTCAGATTTAATCTAGAAATTAAATGACAAAGCAATCACACAATACACAGAGATTTTACCTTGGAAACCTAAACAGGAAACCGAATGTTCCTTGAGCATATTTCCCTCTTGTTGTCTTATTCATTCAAAATAAAAGGTTACCTGTCTAACATTGATCTACACCTAAGACACAATCAACATCATACCTTCTTGCTTTACACAAGAACAACCCTGTAGCCAATTTGACTTACATCTACATGACCAACAACCTTATGCTAAAGGATTAATATCATGATTATTGGTTAGAGATTAGCTTTTACAATATTACAACATGCCTTATTTACAAGATTTACAATAGGAAAAACCCTATATAAAGGTGCCCAAAAACGGTTACAGATCATGTGAATCTTAGGATTCTATTACAATCGACTACTAGTTGAATTACCAGTCGACTACCGATCAACTTACATTCAGAATTCAGTCAATTGCCACACGACCTATAAAAAACTCTTGTCAGTTGACCAGTTCAACTTGTTGTTTATCACTTCGAATTCGACTTTTCACAATCGATCACTTCAACCTTCGACTTTCTCTCCCAGTAGATCCACCTTGACTAGAATTTCACTGCAAAGAATATAGCAACCCAACATTCTCCCACTTGTTTTATTCTTTACTGAACCAAGAGTTTTCTGAATTTTTTTTCACATACCCAGGGAAACAATTCCCATTTCCTCTCTACACCAAGATAGCTTCACAACACGCACAGACTTGGTCAAAGAGTCTGCTATTCTTTCCAATGTGTCTACTTTCTCCAGTAGCACCTTGTTACTTTCCACCATGCCTGTTACGAAATGGTGTTGTACATAAATATGCTTAGTATTTGAATGATAAGTTGTGTTCTTTTCTAGGAATATTGTGTTTTGATTGTTGCAATTTATATTCATATCTCTCTTCTCAAACCCGATCCATGAACACAACCATTGCAACCATATTTCTTATTTACTTCCACTAGTGGCTACCATGTATTCAACTTTTTTTGTTGACAAGGCTACAAATGCCTATCGCTTGCTCATCCAATGGATTTCTCCACCAACCATCTTGAACACATATCCACTAGTTGACCTTCGTCAATCCATATCTCCATTCCAATCGACGTCGATAAATCCATGTACATCTACCTCACTGCCACCTCTAGGTTTCCCTTGGTAGCATATAGCATAATATTTTGTGCCACACAAATACCTGAATACTCTCTTGACAACTATCCAATGCTCTTTTCCAAGTGTTGAAATGTATCTTCTCAACACTTCCACTGCATGGGAAATGTCTGGTCAAGTGTAAACCATTTCATACATTAGACTACCAACAACACTTGCATAGGGAACATGTGCCATGTCCTCTATTACTTCCTGTGTCTTTAGACACTGTTCAACAATTATCCTTTCTCCCACAAGAATCGACACCTTTATAACTTTGCAATCCCGTTGTTGAAACACTTCAATATTGTTTCAATGTATTTCCTTTGGTTCAACCAAATATTTCTAACTTCACGATCTCTCTTTATCTCTATTCCTAGAATGAATTTCGCTGCAATGAGATCTGTCATGTCGAACTTGGAGGATAATTGCTTCTTCACCTCCTTTATCGCGCCCATGTTGTTTTCGATCAACAACATGTCATCGACATACAATGCTACATATATGAAATTCCCACCTTCTTCCTTGGAATATATACCGTGATCAACTTTGCTTCTCACAAATCCCAAACTCAGGATGTTTATGTCAAAATTTTGGTACCACATCCTTGGTGATTGCTTTAGACCATAAAGGGGCCTTTTTAGTTTTCAAACTTGCTCTTTCTTTCCCTTTACTGCAAATCCTTCAGGTTGTTTCACATAGATTTCTTCTTCCAGGTCCCCATGTAGGAACATTGTCTTCACATCCATTTTCTCTATTTCAAGATCAAATGTTGTAGCTAGATACATTAGTACTTTAATGGAAGTTAATTTTGCAACAAGAGAAAAAATATCATTGAAGTCGACTCCTTCAACTTGGGAATATCCTTTCGCTACCAATCAATCTTTGAATTTCTCGACTTGACATGTCGTGTTCATATTTTTCTTGAACACCCATTTTCTACCGATGGGTTTTCTTCCACTAGGTAATTCTACCAAATCCCATGTCTCATTCTTGTGCAAGGATTCCATATCTTCGACCATGGCGTCCTTCTAGAGTCTACCCTCTATCGATTCGACTGTCTCCTTGACTGACTTGGGCTCCTTGTCAATGGCAGTTAAGTCAAATGCATAATGAGGTGGAATATACCTTTCGACTATTTTTGTTACTCGTTTAGACCTCCTTACAACCAAGATTGGTTGTTTCAACTCTTCATCTGATTCAGTTGACTCATCTGAATCATCTTCTTCATTCCTCATTTCAAACTTCACCTTCTCTAAATATTTCTTTGTTTGAACCACTTCAAACTCAGAATTACCTCGGACTTCTCTTAAGACCACATATCAACTGTAAATTTTTTTCCTTGATGCAGGATCCCAGAGCTTATATCATTTCATTCCTTTTTTGTATCCAATGAAAATACAATTGACTTCCTTCTTGTCCAACTTGCTCCTCTTTTCCTTCGGAACATGAAAAAATGCATCACAGCCAAATACTTTGAGATGTGAAAGTGAAGGCTTCTTTCCAAACCATACCTTGCATGGAGTCGAGTCAACTAGCACCGATGAAGGAGACATATTCACTAGATATTTTGTAGTATCGTCTACCTCTGCCCATAATTCTTGCACGAGCCGAGCACCAAAGAGCATGCTCCTTGCCTTGTCCATTAATGTTTTGTTCATTCTTTCGACAACTGCATTTTTCTATGGGGTATATGGTGTTGTATTTTTGCATGCTATGCCACACTGCTTATAGAACTACTCAAAATCCTTTCCACATAATTGACCACCATTGTCTGTTCTCAACACCTTGATCTTCTTATCTGTCTGGTTTTCTACAAGAGATTTAAGCTCCTTGAATTTCTCAAAAACTTCTGACTTCTTCCTCAAGAAATATATCCATGTATTTCTAGAGAAATCATCTATGAAGGAGACATAATACAGGGATCCACCAAGTGAAGAAACTATTACAGGCCCAAACACATCACTATGAGCCAATTCTAGAATCCTCTTTTCCCTTGTCGCTCCAGATGGGAACCTAACCCAGTTTTGTTTTCCATATATGCAATGTTCACAAAAATTGACTTCTAAATTACATTCAAGAAAACCTTTGACCATATGTTTTTTATGCATAACTCAAAGTCCTTTTTCTCCAATGTGTCCATCCTCTTGTGCCAAAACATGGTCGGGTTGACTTGACGAAGACTTGTCAAATCGGTTTGAATCAACTCAGCCCGAGATGAGTCGAGTTGAGTTGACTTCAGGAACAACAGTGATGGTGTTACATCAAGTCAAGTCGACATTCCCTAACAACTTGTATATGGTTCCAATAAGTACTCCTTTCATTAAGACCTTCGTACCTCTGACCATTTTGCATGTATCCTTTTGAAATAGAGTGTGCACTCTTGAATCACTCATATTACTGATAGATATCAGGTTTATTTCCAAACTTGGAATATGTAGCACACCTGGAAGGATTCTACTCCTCCCACCCTACAGTATAAGTCAGATTCTTCCCCATCCAACAATTTTGGTTGTCGAGTCGTCCCCCAAGAACACATCTCCTTCTGCATATATTTGATATCCGCAGAACCATTCTCTATGATGTTTCATATGATATGATGCTCTTGATTCGATCAACCAAACATCTTGATCCAACTGTGTATTAGTCAATGCTATATACACATTGCCTCCTTTATCTAGAGTAGGCTTTCTCTCAGACGACTATTTCTCGTCGGATCCCATACCAACTTGCATTGCCTTTGACTTGTAGTTCCTTTTATAATTCCCAACTTTATCATGTTTTGTGACATCTTCTTATTGACTGAACTGGGGATTTAGATCTACCCTTTGACTTAGACTTTCTACAGAAGAATTTGCCTTTATCTTTGTCAATCGGTCTACCCCTCACCATTAAAGCATCTTTGGTCGATCCTTCCACGTTCTTCCATCTCATTTCTCCAGATAGTAGAGATTCAACCACATCATCTAGTGCTAATGTGGTTGAATTACTCCCTATAGCCACGACTAATCTATCCCAAGATTCCAGCAAGGAACATAATAGGCTAATACATTTCTCCTCCTCAGTGATTTTGCAATCTACAGATTATAAACGACTTATTATAGTATTGAACACATCCAAATGCTCAGTTACCGAACTGTGATCACTCATCCTTAGAAGATACAACTTATTTCTAAGGAACAACTTATTTACCATGGATTTTGACTGGTACAAGATCCCAAACTTGTCCCATAGTTTCTTAGCTAAGTCTTCACATGAGACATTCAACGACAACGAATCTGGAAGACAAAGTCGAATCGTACTCCTTGCCCTTCTTTCAAGTTTCTCGCATTATTCCCTTAACATACCTATCAGAATGGTACCTGGACAAAATGTTTCCCATTGTTCTCGATTTATAAGGAGACCTTCAATTTTATGCTTCCAAAGCTCAAAATTTTGGCCATTGAAGTTTTGAATCTCTATTCTCAAGATACTTGCCATTCTTTTAAGCACAACTTTAAATATCTCTGACTTATAACTCTTACTATACCTAGGGTTTATCTCATATCCAATATTGTCAAACCAAGCTCTGATACCACATGTTAGGAAATAGATTTCCACGCTAAACCTAATAGAAGGGAGGAAGACAAATTTAAGCTAGAAATTAAATGACAAAGCAATCACAAAGTGCACAAAGATTTTGCCCTGGAAACCTAAACGAGAAAACCAACATTCCTTGAGCATCTTACTCTCTTATTCTCTTATTCATTCATAATAAAAGGTTACATGCCTAACCTTGGTCTACACCTAAGACACAATCGACATCATACCTTCTTGCTTTACACAAGAACAACCCTGCAACCAATTCAACTTACATCTACATGACCAACAACCTTCTACTAAAGGATTAATCTCATCATTAATGATTATTGATTAGCTTTTATGATATTACAACATGCCTTATTTATTGGCTTTACAATGGGAAAAACTCTAAAGAAAACTTCCCAAAAATAGTTATAGATCCATGTAGATCATTGGCTACAAATCTCACGAATCTCGGGATTTTGTTACAGTCGACTACCGGTCGGATTACCAGTCAACCTACATTTGGACTTCAGTCGTTTTCTACACGACCTCTTGTCGGCTGACCATTTCAACTTGATGTAGATCACTTCGACTTTGACTTTTCCCAGTAGATCACTTCGGCCTTCGACTTTCTCTCCTAGTCGATCCACCTCGACCAGAGTTTCACTGCAAATAATATAACAATCCAACAAAATGGGGGTGGGAGGAGATATTATGCAAAACATGATAAATGTGGAAAAATATCTCTTAACATTTTTTAGAACTTCTTTAAAAACAAATAAAATTAAAAATTAAACATTTAAACAATATAAAAATTAAGAAAAAAATAAAATTAAAAATAAAACATTTAAACATTTAAACAATATAAAAATTAAGAAAAAAAATAAAATTAAAAATAAAACATTTAAACAATATAAAAATTAAGAAAAGAAAAATAAAGAAAAATTTTAAAATCTTAATATTAAATTAATTAATACAATTTCATATTAACAAAAAAAAAATCACAAATTAAAAATACTTTATTATAAATTTTGTAATAATAAAAAAATATTTTACTTCACTCATTAAAATATTTGAAAATAATGATAGTTAACATTCACTAAAACATAATCAAAAGACAAAATATATAATGAGAGTTAACATTTACTAAAACATAATCAAAAGACAAAATATAAATTAATTTTAGTTGTATCGAATATTTTTAAATTAATTTAAATTAATTTAAATTGTACTTAAATATGATTTTTTTATGAGTTTAAGTTTGCTTGCACTTACTCTTCCATATCAACTTCTATCTTGTGGATCCACTTTTATACGATTAAAGTTTGGCCGAGCATTATTCTATGCCCACTCCATAAAGTTCTTTTTTGGGGGGAGTTGAGCACTATTACATGTCCACTTCTAACTCCATCCACTTTGATATGGTATTAATTTTGATGACTTAAAGTTTGTTTAGCCCTCAACATTATTATATGTCCCGTGGTGAAGCTTTAGTTTTAAAGATTTTTAATTGTTCATATTCTTAACTTAATTATTAAGAATTTGATTGGTTGGTTCGATGAGTGTAATAATATTCTTCTTATTAAAATTTAATTGGTCGAGAGGAATGATATTCTTTTTAATTAAAAAACTATTTATCACTATCTATTGTTTGTTTTTATGTGTGGGAGATGAGAAAAAAAACATCTCAATAAACTCTACAACTTTAGTTGGGGTGGTAGGTGTGGGGGATCATCACGGATCTTGGAGGGACATCGAGAACTTATTTTGCTTGGGGTTTTGGCATTGTTATCAACAATAGGGAATAATCCTACGTTATGTTGCAAGGTCTCAAAGTAGCCAAGGAAATGGGTGTGCAATCTCTCTATGTCATAGGAGATTCTAAAAATATTATTAGTTATATGGTGCATAATACAGAGACCACTGATTATCCTTTAGCATCCATTTTGGATAGTGTTAGCACCAGAAGTCACCTCTGGATTGCGGCAAAGGTAAGCCCAATACCCATCAGTTTTATGTCACAGGTTGGCTATACGAGAGTCAATGGGCGCAGTCTCGAGAAAATATCGTCTTAACTCAAAAAAACTAGACTGATATGCACAAGCAGGTCAGGTCTTGATTTAATTTCATTCAGTAGGTTGTGGTAAAAGTGAGTAGGAGGAAGACTTTGGTGAGAAAATGTAGAGGTCTGCCGAAGACATCAGGTCTTCCAGCATCCCGGGAGGAAAAACTTAGACATAAGATCTTCTCGAATCCAAGTCTCAAAGGAAATGAAAGAAATTAAACCAAGACCTCCCCTGCTTGTGCATATCAGTCCAATTTTTATGAGTTAAGACGATATTTTCTTGAGACTGCGCCCATTGACCCTCATATAACCAACCTGTGACATAAAACTGATGGGTACTGGGCTTACCTCTGCCGCAATCCATAGGTGACTTTTGGTGCTAACATTTTTGGCGCCGTTGCCAGGGACGAATTGAAGATTTTCCCTAGGATTGAACGACAAAGCTTACTAGTTCTGAAGGTGCATTAGGACTTAGTACATCGAAGATTGCAACTGTGCACCTGACGACTCTACTTGCGACTCCACTGTTTCAGCTGTGGCTTCTAGAGGCAAACACACGAGGTCTACTACACAACTGCCTCTAGCAACACCTGAAGCTGACCCAGAGAAAATTATCAGAAAGGGAAGGGCCCTTTGAGAAAGTAGTTCTACTACTGAACCAGGTATTTCTGATGATTCTCATTATCCTCTTGTAGAAACTCCGGTATCTGCTTCTCGTTTTCCTATTATACCGTCTGTTGGAGTTTCCCGGAGTTTAAATTTTGGGAGTGTTCCTATTGAGTTTTCTCCTCCCGGTTGTGGATTGGAAGGAGAAAGCTTTGTCACTCCTATTTCCCTTGAGTTTGTACCTTGGTCTAAACCCCATACCTCAGAGGATCTTCCCACTCCAGGTTTTTTCACTCCTCCCCCTATTAAGGTTACTGCTGTTACAGAGAGAGAAAACTCTGCTCCCTCCAGCCCTGTAACCCTTCCCTTAAATCCTCTGCTGTTTCCTTTTCCTCTCGGGATCTCAGTTCCAGTATCCCTTGTTCGAGCTCCATCCCCTCCTGGTTCACCTCCACCTATCATCCCTATGGCATGTGCCAATCCCCCTAGAAAAAAAATGGATTCCATAGTGGCTGTGAGATATGCTCCTCTGGTCCTACCTCAACCCATGAATGCTCTCCCTGCTGGAGACTACCTGAAATACATGCCCAAATTCACTGGGGAAGAAGACATAACTGCTGAATAACACCTTGCTACCTTCTACAGTTACGCAAACAATCTGAATATTGAAAACGAAGATGTGTGGATGAGAGTCTTTGTCCAGAGCCTTGATGGCGAGGTTAGGAAATGGTTTAGGGGATTGATCCCTGGATCCATTGTTGGGATTGAAGCTTTGGATGATGTTTTCTTGAGACAATGGGGGGATAAAAAATACTCCGTGTACTATATTACAGAGTTTGGGGCTCTGAAGAAAGAGGAGGGATAATTTGTCTCTGACTTCTCCAAAATATTCAACAAGATGTACAATAAGATCCCTGTTGAGATAAAGCCTACATAAGCCTCTGCCAAAATTACTTATGCTAGTTATTTTGACCCCGATTTCTGCCTCCTTTTGAGAGAAAGAAGAGCTACTTCCTTGGCTCATATGAACGATACATCCCTAGAAGTAGAATCCAATGTATTAGCAGTTGTCGGACTTAGAAATAAAGACGACAGAAGTAGAGGGAGAGGGAGAGCTGAGGCCTCAACCTATGGTTCTTCTGCATCCCACCCTCAAGTGGATTAATTGACCAAGATGGTGAAGTCCCTGTCTGCAAAAATGGAGAAGATGAAATTTGAAGGGAAGCAAGGTTATAAGAATGTCCAAAATGTTGATAATAGAGTCAGCTTCAGAAGACCAAACAATGCCCCTCAAATAATCCCGAGAGAGCCCTAAAATAAAGAGAGGGATGTTCAGAAAATCCAAACCCCTCTCCAAAATAATCTTGTTGCTGATGAAGAGAGGGAGGAAGAAGAGTTTGATCCTGAAATCCATTGTCTTGGAGACACCTCTCCATTTCCCCATTTGACTCAATCTGCATACGAGGAATCCCTTATGAATAGTCAAATAAATGAGTTAAGTAAGGGTGAGAAGGCTAACAGTAGTCCCAATAAATACAATCTCAGGTCCAAGAAGAAGGAAGGGAAGTCTGCCATCCTTGATCAGCCTTCCAGAGTCGATAAGCCTGCTAAAGATGCAGTAAACAATAACAAAGAAAATAAATCTCAGAACCTCTCACCTATACCCAAAGACCCTGTCCCATAAGTGAGAGAAGTTATGAAGCCCCTTTCCTCCTTCAACTTTGAGCATGAAATTCAAAAGATCAGAATCCCTGTGCTCCTTTCAGAGCTAGTCAAGCATGAAGATTTCAAAAGGGCCCTCTCTAAGCTGTTTCAATTTGAGCCATCTTGCCATTCCGCATACTCAGTAAATATTCAAGATGAAAAGCCAGCAATCATCTTAGGTCATATGGTAGAAGATAGATATGATTCATCCCCTCCCTTCTATACATCACTGAACATACATGATAAGGTGTTGCATAACTGTTTGATGGATTCAGGGGCATCTCATAATCTTATGCCCAAAACTGTCATGGAAGAACTCGGGTTGGAAATCACCAAGGCTTATCATGATTTGTGTTCTTTCGATTCAAGGAGAGTGCAATGTCTTGGGGTCATCAAAGATCTAGTTGTGACCTTGTTTCCATTGCCCATGAAGAGTGTGGTCATGGATATCATGGTGGCTGATGTTCCCCCCAAGTTTGGCATGCTCTTGTCAAGATCTTGGATAAAAAGACTTGGGGGAACCTTGCAGATGGACCTCACAAATGCTACCATTCCAGTGTTCTGAGGGGAGCATAGGAGACTGTACAGAGAAGCCCAATTGGCCTACATTATTAGTGATGAAGCAGACCCCATCAATCATCCTATATTTTCACTTGACATTGATTTGGGAGCTAGTTTGTTACAACTCACTGATACTCCTGAAGCTCCTCTTGAAAGCAGAAAACAACCCATTTCTTTTCATGAAATACCTCCTCCAACTACTTCTATGTGGAAGATGTTCTTCGACGGAGCCTCTTCTAGGGAAGGTGTTGGTGCCAGAGCAGTTTTTGTGTCACCTTGTGTTACACATTATTTTCGTCATCCCTATGACCGTTAATGATGTAAACCTATCTATTGTCTTCAGAGAGGTCAGTGGCCTGAGTTCCTGAAGAGAGAAGAGAGAAGAACTTTTCCTGAGAAAAGAAGTTGCATTTTCCTTTGGAAAAACCCTATAAAAAGAGAAGTTCGCAGGCTGCACTATGGCTAGGGTGTTAGAATGCATGATTCTCGCAGGCTGCACCATATATGGCTTGCGAGAAGTTCGCAGGTTTCTCTATAGGTAGGCTGTGAGAATGCCTACATGTGGGAAAAACAAGCGTTTTATCGAATCTTCTAGAAGGAGAAACTTCCATGGTGAGGTGGCATCCGAATGGTGTGGATCTTACTTGCTTTCATGATTTAGTGGGATCATCCTAACCTGTTCACCTTATCCTCTTCAACTTATAAAAGGAGAGGAGCTCTCATGGAGAAAGTTAGCTTTGGTTAGCTTGGGAGCTTTTGGGATTGGCTAAGTTGGATTGGGCTTGGAATTATTAGCTTGGTTGGAGTGTCTTTGAGTTTTTCCTTTGTCAAGATAGATTGTGAGTAGTATCAGATCTATGCTCTCATAATTCTTGGAGTGGAAGTGTGTGGGGAACAGAGGATAGTTGGAAGGGACCTTACGACATCAAGGCCATGGTTGTAATCTCTCTTTCACATTTAATATGATACAGTAATATGATTCTTTCCTATAAAGCTTGTTGTGTTTTATTGTATGATTCCTTGATCACATACATAGGTTTATATTGAGTTTATGCTATTACTATCACTTTGGTTGGTTGCGTTCTTTTGCAGGATCATCATTGTATCAATGTTGGAATGGAGCTAGGATGGCGATGGCGAGAGGAAGTGGCGTTTAAACGGTATGTCACCTATCCGTCTTTAGTTAGTAAATTCAATATCTAAAACTTAAGGAAATCATCATGTTCTTGTGTGTTTTGTTCTAGATCTAGGTGGATCTAGGGAGATCAGTTAGTGTCCTCACCTACCGATTTGTCCGATAACAAAATTGGTGACTCCACTGGGGAACGGATTGTTTCCTAGTTAGTCTAGTTTCCCTTGCTTTGATTGCTTGTTTTCTGGTCTTTGAGTCTGTGGGAGATCCATCTAGACTCTCTGGATCTGAAAGTTCACTCAAATTTAGTCATTTTTCAAATTTTTGCTTGTTTACAGGCATTCTCGCACTGTACCCTTTAGTGGCCTGCGAGAAACACCTGAGTTCGCACTCTGGTGTTAATTCCACTACGAACCCCTCACAGTCAGCCTTTGTTCAGCCGACAAGAATCTTTGATTCTCGCACTATATTACACTGCCAGCCTGCGAACTTGTTTGTAAATATTTTTGGATTGGGTCTTGTCATTTTTTGATGCCTAGTTTTGCTTTGAACAATTGGATTGAACTTTTGGAGCCTATATTGATTTGTTTACAGTCTTCTAGACATTCTTTGAGTTGCTTTTATCCATCTTTGCTTTGTTTGGTTTTGAAGGATTAGTCTCTTTCTTTGAGTGTCTTTCAATTAGAAAGCGTGTGTTTTCTTTAGAATTGTTTAGGGAAAGATCATATTTCTTTTGAATAGTTCACCTTAAAAGAAAACTTTTAGTTTGGGTTTCTTTGTTTTAAGAAAGTTCATTATTGCTTTTAGTGAAAATTTTGAAACAAAAAGATTTAATTTCTTGCTTTATATTGGATTGGGGGCATCCTTGCATTTGAAGTAGCAAATACCTTGGATTGGGGGCATCCTTTCATTTGAAGTAGCAAATCGTGCATTGGTGTACAATACCTTTTTCTGATTTCTTGAGAATCTTGCTATTGATGAGTTTAATATATTTTGGGACATTGTGTATATGGGAATGATAAATGTTTTCTCCTTCTCATAGCATAGCTTTCATCGAAATGAAAAGATTGCATCTTCATCTCTTTGCATAAATTTTGAGTCGGTCGAAACACCATATTGTCTACGCCATTTTCCTTTTGAGTAACAACAACCATAAAATAAAGCGCTTATAAAAATTGATTAGACATTTTTATCTTTTCTGGTAGCAAACCTACATTAGAT
>JZKD02S1674429.1:290959-349508 GCA_000966675.3 Picea glauca | reverse complement strand
TTTTGTAAATATGTTTATGAGTTTCATGTCAGATGAAAGAGTTTGCTTCCTCACATGATTTATTACACCTTTTAAATCCCTTAGGATTGAGATAGAATCCAGACATTAGCTCCGAGACATAAACAAACCTTGGAAAAGGGTGTAAGCTTTAGCTTGATTATTAGTTTCTATGCCCAAGCTCCATGAAAAGGTGATTCTTATTTTTTCTCCTAGGAAAAAGATAACCCCACTGTTCCTGCCACCCCAGATTTTTCTTGAAAACTTTACATTCTTCCAACTTCCTTATTATTAGTTTTTTTTTTAGCATCTTATTTACCTCTCCTTTATTCTCTTTTAAATTCACGTTGATTACCCCTGTTTTCACTTAATTCCCTATGGTTCCTTTATTATTAAGGAGTTATTTTCCTTAGTTTCTTAATGCCTTTTTAGTTAGAGATCTACGCCCCACCCTTTTACGATTAATTTCCAATTCTCAATTGGGCTTCTATCAACCATTTTTCATTCATTTAATAAATTTATTATTCTAAATCCTCATTTATCAAATTATTACTAATTCTATTATTAATTTATTATTAAATTTCCTGACTAGCATTTTTTCAACGGTCATTTATTAAATTATAAAAAATAAAAAATAAAAAATGGTGAACCACCTCATTTCTTCCTTTAAATCATTAGCACCAACACTCTTTTCATTACCATTATAGCTTTATATGTCCCCGATAATGGATGATGGGTGGAGTGTCCATTTGAAACATTAGGCATTTCATAATTTTTCATAGAGTTTCGTTTGAGAAAGTTTAAACAACATTATAACCATCTCTCGATCAAAATTAAAAATAACATTTAAAAATATAAATAGTAACAAAAAAATAATAAATAGTTAAAAATAAATTGCTAACAAATTAATTACAATTTTATATGTACAAATACAAATTAATTTTATATGCATTAACACATATTGACATATGGCATCGATATATCTATTTTACATTAGCTACTTATTAACATATGACATGATTTATTAATTGTTTCTGGATATTTTATGTAGATATTTATAAATATATTATTTAAAAATAAATATGAATTAGTAAATTTTCAATTAATGATGATGAATGTTTATTGAGATCAAATGTGGTATATTGGATCTTTAGAAAGTAAGGGATTATTTAGATTTCTTTAAAATTTTATTTCTGTGTTCTAAAAGTATTAAGAGAAGTGTTCCAAGATCACCATAGTTTTGGTAACTTAGAAGGTTACGAAGGTTGGTAGTCTAACAAATCTTTTGAAATTGAGATCTCATTTGGGTATATGATCTACACTCTAAGATGAAGTGATTTTCATCTTCAAACCTCTTAGTGTCACAAAGATAACATATTCTTTCATACCACAACGTTTTGGGAAGTGTTCAATGCCAAGTTTCAATATGGAGCTTGTGAGAATTTGTTCTTATTTTAGTAGTGTTGGTTTTCTTCTTTAAAGTAGTCAAAGCAGAGATATTTTTGATCTTCTAAGTTAAGATTAATCACCTCTTTATCATAACTTAATTTTATTTTTCCATTTAATTCTTTATCATACCACAATTTCTCCTTAAATTTGATGTAATATTTTTTTTAATATTATCCCTTTTTTCCCTTGAAAAAAATATTTTAGATTCGTAGGAATATACATATTACAATCTAAAACAACTTTCAGCCTTCAAAATGCCCGCTACAACTCTTGTTCCTAAAAAGGACATAGATTTTCTCCTTACGATCCTACAGTCCTTCCTATACTTTAGTTTCTTCATTACATATCTTATTGTATATACAAATGAACCATCCATAAACATCAACACAAATTTATGAAAAGTGTTCAAAGCTAAGACCAACTTAGAAGGGAAATTCCATTTCTACTGTCTCTTCTCCATCAAAATATTCATAAAACCCAAAGGCACCAGTGGGGAGAGCAATGCCTCCTTTGATAGGTCATTAGCCTTGGAATTTAGTTATCTAAGAATTTGATGAAACATCAACCACTCGAAAGACCAAAAGGCAAGTTTTATATCTCTCATAATTGTAGCTAGTCCAATGTCTTGAACTTCATTTTTCTGTCTTGCCTAGTGTTATGAGTTTAGAGTCTATCAAAACTTGAAGCTTCCTGACATCCCTTTTTTTTCCATTTCCAGGAGATTCCAAAGGGAAATAGAATCAACCCTATTATTGGAACCATTTCCAGGTGCATATCTAATAAATAGATAATGAGAATGATTAAGATACAAAACCACACCAACACCACATTTTGGAGGATGGCCTTGATTTTCCCCGTCAAAGTACCCACAGGGAATTTCAAAATCAATAGACCAGAGGGAATTTCTCCACAATATTTAGATTATTCTAAATAGGACACCTGTTAGGGGAATTGAAGAGTTTTTCAAAGTAACAGGCCCCCGCTTCGACTTTTTCCTGGAAGGATTGCACCAAATTTCCTTTTGCATTTTTTGATTTCCCATTTTTTTTTAAGTTCCTTCTGTAATTGGAAAACTGGTGGAAATATTTGGTATTATTATCCACCGCTTTTATCCATAAATCCATGCTCTTGAGGTGCCACATTTGTTCTTCTTTCACCAACCAATCATTTCTAAAAGCTTCAAATTCCCTGATTTCCTTCAATTGGGATGACGCTAGGGGACCATCATCAATATGTTTGAACAAAATTGATAACCTTTCTTCTGTGTCTTTGATTTTTCTTAGAATGCACTCCTTCCAGACCAAAACCCATTGTTTGATGGATTTCTTCACTCTTGTTAGGTTAGCAACGAAATAGACCATTAAAGGATCAGAGTCCAAAGGGATTAGTTTTCTCCATTTCACTTTTACTATATTTGAGAAGTCTTCTTCCTCAAGCCATACTTGGTTTATATTCAATGAGGGAGGGGGATATTCCCATCCATAACTCAATTTTAGTAGAATAGGGTGATTATAAGAGATCCCCCCTTTCGCAACTGAATATTTTATCTGAATGCTAGTTACCAACAAAGCTTCCGAGACTAGAAACCTATATGGTATTTTAGCCACCACCTCTTTACCAGTTCTGAATTTTCACCAAGTAGGGGTTAGCTTTATTAACTCCATGTCCACTAAGTAAAGATCCTCAATAAAGGAAAGGAAGAAACCCCTCAATCGATCCTCCTTTGGATTGTCTCCCCAGAATTCCCTTAGCTAAAGGGAAAAGTTCAAATCACCTCCCACCACTAATAAAGGGTCATTGAAGGCTCCTACAATTTTAAGATCTTCCCAATACATAACTTTGTCAGCATAGGGACCATATATGTTGACTATTGAAAAAGAATAATCACCGTCTTTAAATTGTAGATTTACAAATAAGGAAAATTGAAAGACGGATGAGGATAATGCTTTGAAATTATGGCTCCAACCAACCAATAAACCTCTAGACATCCCATCAGCATTGAAAGAACAAAAAGACTTGTTTTTGAGTCAAGAAGAAAAGATCTTCAATACCCTTTCTCTAGAATAGACAGTCTCCTGAATCATAACTGCGTCCGTTTTAAGGATCTGGAAAATCCTTTTGAGGGATAATTTTTTCTAAGGTCCCCTAATCCCTCACACATTAAATGAGAGAAAAATAATCGGGTCGGAGGTTTTAGGGCGCTCCCTGCTCTAAGGGCCCTAGTAATTGATACTTGTTTTCCTTTCTTTATTTCGACAGTGTCCTTTTCCTGGGCCTTGAGGAGGTGGGACTTTCTTCCAACTGGGTTTGATTAAGGAGGATCGAGAGCCAACCCTTCTTTGGATCCTTTGGAGGGAATATTTTCCTTAAAGGGTCTTCATTTAGAGTGTAGATCGTATCTGAGGCCCAAAGGGGGAACTCAAGATGGTAGAGAAGAGGGATTTCCATACTTAGGCATACGCGGAGCCAAGGTCGACATTGTGAGGGAAGGGGAAACAAGATGGTCCTCCATGGAGTCTTTTGGGATGGGTGGAATGGAGGAGAAAAGGGAAAGGGAGGGAAAATGCATCAAGGAATTTAGGGGATCAAGGGATAGAGAGGATTAAGGAACCTCAACAAAGGGAGAAAAGGGGGATTCAAGGATGGAATCAAGTTTAGGAGAAGGAACGTTTGGGGGGGGAAGAGGGGTCTCGACAGGAGAGGACACACAAATCTCTAACGAAGATCCAAGGGAAACATAAAGAGAAGGCTTAGGGTTAGAGGGGGGAGCTACACCTTCAGAACTAAAAGGTATACACAAATAAGGATTCCGAGAAGGAGCAGAAGAAGAATTACCCGGGGGCTCGAGAGGTTGAGTCATTTTTATGAGAGTTGTTGAGCCTCTTTTTCCACCTAGATGAGAAAAACAAAGGTGCTTACAAGCTTAGTTGGGTTAGCTAAGCAGGACAACTGTAAAGGAAAAGGTTTAGAGAAAGAAATATAAAAGAACAACTAAGAATTAAACTAATAAATAAAATAACAACTAAACTAGTGAGCATAGGGACATAAGAACAAAAAAACCAATAAGATTCATGTCACCAATGGTAAGGTTTATATCGGTGAAAGAAAACACCAAGAAGAAAGAGGACTATGAGTCTCTTCTTCCTCCAAGGGAGGGCTCTTGGACCCCCACAAATAAGATCTTCTTACAACTTTGAATGAAATGGTGAAAGAATTCCAAGCTAATCCACTCAAGAGGTGAGATGGATTACCCAATGTAATGGTGCTAGTATACTCTTGATGAGAATAGAGGATTCCTCAAGAGAATAGTAGCAACATAGCTTTGCTATTGAATTCCTTGAAAATGAAGTGCACCCATGGCCTTGTTTTATAACACCTCTTTGAGGTATTGTGCAACCAACTTGTAGTGTGAAAAGAGGCTAATTAGGGCATTTTTAGGTCTTTGACCAGCCAGCCAGTCAGATCCAGTTGATTGGGTACATGAATTGGCTAGGAATTGTTCTGGGTACAAGAATTGTCTAGTCAACTGGATCCGACTGGGTGGCTGGTCAAAGACTGGGTCTCAACTGGATCCGACTAGGTGGCTGGTCAAAGACCTAAAAATGCCCCAATTAGCCTCTTTTCACACTACAAGCTGGTTGCACAATACCTCAAAGAGGTGCCATAAAACAAGGCCATGGGTGCACTTCATTTTCAAGGAATTCAATAGAAAAGTTATGCTGCTACTATTCTCTTGAGGAATCCTCTATTCTCATCAAGAGTATACTAGCACCATTACATTGGGCAATCCATCTCACCTCTTGAGTGGATTAGCTTGGATTTCTTTCACCATTTGCAGATGAAATTTCAGTGATAACAAGAGCCTTCTCTGAGGCTTGAGGAATTACCACCATTTATCACCACCTCTATCCTTCAACCCTCCACCAAACCTACCTCCAATAGGCCAGTGCACCTCATAGTTGATTTGGTCTTCCAAACCTTTGCTGAATTATGAAATAGATGAGTTTCATGATATAGCTAGGGGATGGCCAGTGGTAAATCCATCCAGGAGTTGTTGTGCCTATGGTTGGGTGGAAAATGGAACCCCTCTCAGCAGTTGCTTCACTATCTGGTTTCTTGATAAGTATTTTTATACCCTTTGTACTAGAATTGGAATGAGTGGTTGGATGTTTGTGTCTATGACTAAAATTTGCATTGTATGATTAATATTAGAAATTATTATTGTTTTCCGTGAACCCCTGCATTTGAATGGTTTCTGGTTTCCCTTGCTTAGTAGTAGGAGAACTATTAGACATGGGTCTTCAAATGAATTTAGGAATAATATCATGTTTTCTATGCTAGTTGGGAAATCCTTAAGGGAATTTTCCCAAGGATTGATTTTGTAATGTAAGAGTCGGGGAAAACTTTGTTGGAATACTTCAGTCTTGTCAATCCCAAGAATTTATCTTCATAGGTTACTAAATTCAAGCTCTATGGAGGGAGGGTGCCTCCTTCGAGCCATTCATTTGTGTGATCGAGGGCTCATTTCCATGACCCTAACCAAATCACAGCTAAGAGTCAAGCGTGCAACCCCATAAACTTGTCAGGAAATCCATATGAATAGGATATTAGAATCCTTCACTAGGTCCAAAAGGGGCTAAGCTATCTTGGCTACAGAACTTTGAAATTTTGGAGCTACGGGATGTTATGAATTTACAACATTCAAAACCAACTGAAGGCAACCTGTCGGTATGGTTACCAGTGAGGTTGACCAACCACTAGTGGTTTCCTTAACTATGATTGTGGGATCTCTGCCACCGTTAAAACCTAATCCACTTCCTGGCTGCAAAGTAATGAGAACCGTAGATTTGAAAATATTCAAGATATTCCCTGACCATTGGATCTATGTCATGGTCAGTCCGGCGTTGAACACTCCAGGAGAAAGGGAGTGTTAAATGGGTGGAACCCACAAATACCGAAGTCGCTAAGCGATGAGGATTGTCAAATCGAGGATGCTTCAATATCCCTCTTGAATGTTGGATCTAAACCGTGGTCAGTCCGACGCTGAGCACTTCGGGAGTAAAAAGGAAACTAGACAGCCTAAACCTCGAATGTCGAATTTGTGAAGCAACGAAGGCCATAGATATATGGATATATGTGGACCTATATCGTCCTTGAGAAAAAAAGGGACATTGGGAGGTTGCTGGCGAGAGTTCATGCTTCAGAGAACGGGCGATTTGAAAAATAGGAGAGGCTGGAGACTCTTGGAGGCTGTCAGTCCAGAGTGATGTGGCACGCTGAGGTCACCTAGGGTGACGTGGACCCATATTTGACATGCCACCTGTCACCTTGATTCGTGATTTCTACAGACCTTATATGCCAATTGGAACATGACACGTATCACTCATTGATGGGGCCATGTGCCATCACTTCCCTTGCCGCATGCCAATCCCCCTGGTGCATTCTCACTTGGCCTAATAGCTGGTGGAGTATCGGGGACACTGGGAGTTTTGGACTTCAGGGAACTTAGGATGTTGGAATGCTGGGTTTAATTGGAGGAAGGCCCAGACCTATTTGTCATTGCCTCTACATTTAACGTGCCACCATGTGTAAGTGTGGACCCTTCGGGAGTCCGGGGTTTCAGAACTTCAGAGGTTTGGGGTGGTGTATTGGATAATTCGAAAAGGCTGAATGTCAAAGTCACATGGCATGATTCTAGGGTTTCAAAACTTCGGAGGATATGCGAGTAGAGGAAAGGGCGTTCAACGCTGAACGCCGAAATCCATTAAGGCTATGCGTTGAGCGAAGGGTGAATCTTAGCCATTGGGGTTAATGGTGGATTGATCTCCACCATAGATGCAAGAGTGCTAGGGAACTTCATGACTCTAGGAATGTTTCAGGCATGGACAAGAAGGATGAGGGGCCGAAGGCCTGGTAACTGCGAAGGCACGGGGAACATTCACTGTAACCACCCCTCTAACGGCCATGTCATCGCTAAAGGATGAAAACCTTGGTCAAGTCCATGCCAGTTGGAATGGTATGAGTGAGGTGAACCCATTTGGGTGCCACATGGCCTTTGACCAATGATGTCTGAAGAGTTTTAGAAGGGAATAACTACTAAATCAGAGCTCGGATTTGAGCATGGTAACGATCATTGGAAAGCTCTTGACGAAGAAAAGATGATGGATATATCGGGAAGAGGATTCAATATGATTGGGAAAATATAAATTATTATGCCCCATCCCTCAAAAGGATACCTAAGGGGTTGGGTGTGTTACAAAGTGGTATCAAAGAGAGCATCAACACTTGGCCTGCTTAGTCTCATGAACTAGTCGCATAAAATTTTTATTAGAGAACTTTTAAGGAGTAACACCCTATCTTACCCCATTCATAAGAAAATTATCTAAACCACTACTGAATAGAGGAATGCACCTTTCTACGGTTTTTATATGTTTTGAAAATATGAACTATGTGTTTCTAGTGTTCCAAATAAAGAAGTTGACTCCACCTTACAAATTGTATGTGCTGTTCATAAACTAGTAGATAATTAACTAACATAAAATGTTTTATCAACACTCAAGAAGTTAGTGGACAACAAGAAAACTACATTGTAAAGGATGGAAACACACCATTAACATCCCTCTACTCTCAACAGTCCATATTAACTTTGCGACTTCGACATTCAAGAGTTTTGGTGTTAAACCACCCCTTATTTTCCTGAAGTTGGACTTCGCCGAAGCACTTAGTGCTATCCCCTCCCTAGGTTCAATCTAACGACTAAGAGATATTCCCATTGGATTCCTAGATCCACAGCCCTTATATATTCATGACTCCGAACTTCAACTATTTTTTAGGGTTGTGAATTCATAGGTCCCAGAGCTCCAAATTCCCGGAGTTCTGAAGCTAGAGTAGATTCACTCCTTTCAGGCTTAGCGAGGAGTTTCCAAACCTGGTTCATATGGAATCATATCGAGTTTCAGGTGCTACACTAAGCTTTTATCCAAATTTTGATTAAGGCCATGGGTATGAGCCCTCATTCACATGGGTGAAAGGTATGAAGGAAGCGCCCCTCTTCCGCAGAATTTGAACTTGACATTCTCACTAAGGTAGACTAAAAAGGTCGGTATGACTTAAAATTTTTAGTTAATCCTACCCTGACTCTATGGTAGACTCATATCCCTTAACTCTCTAGTAGCTAGGATGAGGTAAATAGAAGGCCAGGTAAACACAACAGTTTACAGAAGAAAATGAGCATTTCTAATAACTATTCAAACACTGTAAAACTTAACCATAAACACATACATTCAATCATCACATCCATTGTATTACACATAGTATGAAAATACTTATCAGAACTGGAAAATGTAAAGAAATTGATGAAAGGGGTGCTTGTTTGCACCCAACCATAGGCACAACCACTCCTGGCGGATTTACCGCTAGCCACCCCCAAGATAGACCATGACGCTCTGAGAGAGACTCTTTCTCCTTTCTCAACAACAACCAGGGACAAAGGTTACTCTCCTCGTCCCATAGGATATTGGCAACCGATTTTCTCTATACCAAACAAGGAGGTCTGCGCGAGTACTTCCATAGTTACTCATCAACCTCATTTATCAGCTCGTAGAAAAAGTTTCCCATGGCTTCTTACAACCAGAATGAGCTTGCTTCTCAATTTTCCTCTCCACTCTAGAGTTGAACAAAGCTCTCTTCTCTTCTGAAGATTTTTTCCTCCACTCTGCTTCTTGCAGATCTGCCTCTATTTTTCTGAATTACTTCCTTTCTTTCCTTCCTCAGCAAGGTTGTGTGGGTTTGAATCCCCAACTCATGGTCAATTATGGAAGCCTTACAGATGGGTACCCTACCCCATCTCCTCATTAGCTCTTGAGGAGGCCTTCCAACTACCAGCTTGACTGGTAATTCATCTCTGGGTTAGAGGACTATTTAGCAATTATATCCAGTAAGTACTGGTTTGGTGAGGGTCATCTCAACCATTCTCGGTTTCCCTAACCATCTCTCTCATAGCATCCATGGTCTATCTTGGAAAACTCCCCCCCTTTCATCAGCTGTGCAACACATATCCATTTTCTATTAATAACAAAAAATTCATACATTGAATCTTTTATACAAAAGTTCATCAAATCAAACATTCACACATATTTAGTCCGACATAGTCTCTTGGCCAGTTATAGTAATATTTAAAAAATGGGGGAAACAGGGGTATTGCAATCCCCTCCCCTTAAAGGAACATTGTCCTCGATGTTCAATCTGTCAATGTGCTCTGTAGGTACATAAGTAAACAAAAATGGATATGCCTATGCCATGGCATCCTCCATTTCCCATGTAGCCTCATCTGGGCCAAAGTGTTTCCACTGCACCTTGACCTATGCAATGGTTCTGTTTCTGAGTGGGGTTTCCTTCTTGTCTATTATTCATTGAGGTTCTAGAGGGAATTATCCCTCGGGTTCCACCTGAATCACATCCGTCAATAATATGATTAGAATCATGTACATATTTATTTAATAACGAAACATGGAAAAAATTATGTGCCTTCACTGTGGGAGGAAGTGCTAGCTTATAGGCTACAAGTCCCACTCTATCCAAAATGTCAAAGGGTCCACAATACCGAGGTGCCAACTTGGCACAAGCTTCCATAGTCAAAGAGCTTTTCCTAGGTCTAACTCGAAGATACACATGATCCCCTGCTTTGAACTCTCTAGGAGTCCTTTTCTTGTTTGCATAGCTCTTCTGTGTATCCTGGGATATTTTCAAATTCTGTCTAATATCAATTACTCTTTTTTCCATTTCCTTTAGCATATATGGCCCAATTGTAACTTTGTCTACTGTGTTGGTCCAATTGATTGGAATGTTGCATTGTCTTCCATAGAGGGCTTCAAAAGGACTCATTTTTAATGACTCTTGTTAGGTATTGTTGTAGGAAAATTCTACCAGTGGTAGGTAGTCTTCCCACTTCTTGGGTTGATGCATTACATGCATCCTCAACATGTCTTCCAAAAATTGGCTTACCCTCTTTGTTTTCACATTAGTTTGAGGGTGATGGGCGATACTAAAGAGCAATTTTGTTTCAAAACCAACAAACAAATATTTCCAAAAGTTTGAAGTAAATTTTGTATCTTTGTTGGATATAGTTTCCTTAATCATGCCATGTAGTCTAAATATTTATTTCATGAAACTACTAGCAATATCTATCTCCTTGCAAGTTGAATTGACGAGCATGAAGTGAAAAACCTTACTCAGTTTGTCCACAACTACCATGATGGCGTTGTTCTGTTTGGTTGATTTTGGTAATCCTGTGATGAAATCCATGGAGATGGTTTCCCATTTCTATTCGGGAATTGGTAGGGGATGCAACAACCCTGCTGGGTGCTAGTGCTCTAACTTGACTTGCTGACATTATAGAAACTTAGCTAAGTAATCAACTATGTCCTTTTTTAGTGCAGGACAATAGAACAGTTTCCTAGTGGCCGTGATCATTTTATGATAACGAGGATGACCAATATATGGTCTTTTGTGTAGTTCATCCATTATGAACCTCTTCAAGTCGTAACAATTCAGAATATACAATCTAACTTTGTACGTTAGCAGGCCATCATTAAACATATGATATCCTTCGTACTTCAACCCTATGGGATCTTGCTTTAGGTATGATGCCACGGTCTTGAAAAATGCATATATTTCTTGTGCACTTTTGACTCTCTCTTTGATGTTTGATTCACTAGCGCTTACAGCTGCCAAGTGAACCACTTTCATACTTCTACTAAGGGAATCAACCAACCTATTCGCCTTTCCTTTAATATGTTTGATTTTAAAATCAATCTCACTAAGGAGAGCCATCTACCTAGCTTGTCTCACATTGAGTTTTGATTGGTCAAAAAAATATCTCAACCCACTATGGTCTGCCATAAGAAAAAATATTCTACCTAAGAGGTAATGCCTCCACATTTTTAAAGCATGCACTGTGGAAACCAATTCAATATCATGGGTCACATAATTGGCTTCATGCTCATTCAATTTTTTGGATTCGTAGCAAATCACATGTCCTTCTTGCATAAGGACTCCTCCGAGACCTTCCTTGCAGGCATCGGTACACACAAGGAAGTCCTTTTTGGGGTCTACAATATTCAACACAGGTGCATTGGTTAGAAGGTATTTTAGCTCTTGAAATATTTCTTCACATTCTGATGTCCAAATGAATTTAACCCCTTTTTTCTGGAGGGAAGTGATTGGGTAGCCAAGTTTGGAAAATCCTTTTATGAACCTCCTATAATATCCTTCTAGGCACATAAAGGATATGATATCATATACATCTTTTGGGGTAGGCCAAATCATGATGGCTTTAATCTTGTTAGGATCAACTGCCACTCCTTCCTCAGAAATAAAATGGCCTAAGTAATGGACTTGTTTTTGGATAAAGTCACACCTACTAAGATTAGCATAGAGCTGATGTTCTCTTAGTAATTGAAGTACTAGCTTGAGATATTATTCATGCTCTTCCCTATTCTTGGAATATATTAGGATATCATCAATGAAAACCAACAGAAACCTATTCCAAATTTGGAGGGGTTTCCACCGCCCTCCTTTCATCATATTCTTCCTCTCTATTGTGGGAGATTTCCCCCAACTCATGTTGTGTCACCATCCCTTACGCTATAGTTTTCCTGTTGTTCACTAACTGCTTTAGTGTTGATAAAACATTTTCTGTTAGTTAATGATCTACCAATTCATGAACAACAAGTATCATTGCAAAGTGAAGTTAGCTTCTTTATTTGGAAACATTAGCAACATATAGTGCCAATTTCCAAAACATCTATCAACAATAAAAGGTTTCATTCATCTCTTGAGTAGAGGTTCAAACAAGTTTCTTATAGAAGGGGGGTAAGGAAGGGTGCTACCCCTTAAGTTCTCTAATAATATTTTTATGCGACTCATGCATGAGCCCAAGCATGCCAAGTGTAGTTGCCATGCTCTGATACCAATTTGTAACACAATCAACCCATAAATAATATTTTAATGGGTGGGGCATCATAATTTCATCTTCCTTTACTATCTCAAATCCTAACTTCGGGATCTCCATCAGTTCCTACTCGCCACGAGCTTTCCAACGATCACCACCATGCCAAAATTTGAGTTCTGTTTTGCAAGTTATTGCCTCTTGAAGCTCTTTGACCTCTATTAGTCAAGGGCCACATGGAATCCACATGGGTCCATCTCATACATATCATCTGAAATTACCTGATGTCCTAGAGTTCCTAGTGCTCCTGTATCTACAATGGATATCCATCCCACATTAAATCCAACGGCGGATATTCCTCCTCATTAAGGGATATGCCTAAGGATAATTCAGTGTTCGGTGCTTTGGAATTGAGTGCCTCTTTTTGTTTGCACATGAGACCTCCCAGAGACCTGAACTCCCGAAGTCCCATAATCTTACCACATGGCTCTGACCTTCGGTCCTTTTGGTCCCTCTACGATACTACACCCCAAACCCTCCGAAGTCCCGATCACATTACCAACCACTTTGGCCAGGAGGGCACGTACCATAGGCTGACATGTAGCAAGGGTAATGGGTGACATGTTCCCTCTTAAGGGGGTAACACATGTCATTCTCTAATAGGAATAAGGGGTGTAAAAAATGTGCATATCCCGATGACACATGGCACCTTAGTTTTGGGTCCATGTCACCCTGGATGACATCAGTGAGCCAGGTCAAACCCATACAAACAACCTTCTAACGTCCTTCAGATCTCGTGGTCGAGATATGTCCACGTAGATCCATAGATCCATGGCTCTCGTTGCTTCACAACTCTAGGGTTCAAAGATTATCAACTCACCACATCATGAATCCCCCAGAGCACCAAGTCTCTGAACTATCAGATTTCGCGCCACGTGTCCTCTACCTGTCAATGGTTGAGATTTACTTTGTCGTTCATGACTTAGGGAGTATTCATAGTTTGAAGACTCTTGGCCAATTTATTCTAGAGTACCAAGTATCCAAACTATCCAATCTCTTTCCACGTAGCCTCTCATCCAACGGCTCTAGTCCAACGAGCGACATTTGATAAGGGACAAGAGGGGGCCATGTGTCACTCCACGATGTGTCCTAGTTGGTGGGGCAGTTAAAAGGGGTTTCTCAACAAATTTCTTAGATCAACGAATGAGAAGGATCCTGAAGGGTCCAAGGATCGACAGTCCACGTCACTTTGTAAATTTTCCATTCGGGTGTTTGGCATGTAACTTCCAGCTTCCTCCTAGAGCTTCGAACTCTGAACCATGCCCGATCTATCGCCATGTGCACCTAGAATTCATGGACAAGATTTACTATGACTTGTAGAGCTTCGAGGAAACTTGCATGTTCTTGTGTTTACACTTTGATACTACTGGATAACTAAAATTTTGGATAGCCATTGATCTATGGACACACATCCCTCTACTCTCAATGGTCTAGATTAACTTCGTGACTCTGGCATTCGGTAGTTTCGGCGTTAGACCACCCCTTATTCTCTCAAAGTGGGAATTCACCAAAGCACTTAGCGCTACCCCCTCCGTAGGTTTGATCTAATGATTGAGAGATATTCCCAATGGATTCCCAGATCAACGACCCTTATAAATTCACGACTCCGACCTTTAGCTGTTTTCAAGGGTTGTGAAGTCATGGGTCCCATAGCTCCGAATTCTTGGAGTTCCGAAGCTAGATTAGCTTCACTCCTTTCGGGCTTAGCGAGGAGTTTCCAACTTTGGGTCATATGGAATCATATCGAGTTTCAGGGGATACACTTATATTTTTTCCAAAGTTTGATTAACGCCATGGGTATGAGCCCTCAGTCACATGGGTGAAAGGTCTGAAGGAAGCACCCTTCTTCCGCAGAATTTGAACTTGAAATTCCCGCTAAGGTAGTCTCAAAAGGTCGGCAGGACCTAAACATTTTAGTTAATCCTACCCCGACTCTCCGGTAGACTTACATCCCCTAACTCTATAGTGTCTAGGATGAGGTAAATAGAAGGCCAGGTAAATATAAACGTTTACAGAAGAAAATGAGCATTTCTAATAACTATTCACACACTGTAAAACTTAACCATAAACACAAACATTCAATCATCGCATCCATTGTATTACATAGAGTATGAAAATACTTATCAAAACTAGAAAATGTGAAGTGACTGCTGAAATGGGTTCTTGTTTACACCCAACTATAGGCACAACCATGCCTGGCAGATTTACCACTGGCGACTCCTGAGCTAGACCACAACACTCTGAGAGAGACTCTTTCTTCTTTCTCAACAACAATCAGGGACGAAGGTTACTCTCCTCCTCCCACAATATCTTGGTAACCAGTTTTCTCTATACCAAGCAAGGAGTTCTGCGGGATTACTTCCATAGTCACTCATCAACCTCATTTATCATCTTGTAGTGAAACCTTGCCCATGGCTTCTTACAGCCATAATGATCTTGCTTCTCAATTTTCCTCTCCACTCCAAAGTTGAACAATGCTCTCTTCTCTTTTGAATATTGTTTCCTCCACTTTGCTTCTTGCAGATATGCCTCTATTTTTTCGAATTACTTCCTTTCCTTCCTTCCTCAGTAAGGTTGCATGGGTCCAAATCCGCAACTTGTGGTCAGGCCTGGAAGTCTTATAGATGGGTACCCTTCCCCATCTCTTCATTAACTCTTGAGGAGGCCTTACAACTACCATATTGACTAGTAATTCATCTCTGGGACAGAGGACCATTGAGCAATTACATCCAGTAAGTACTGGTTTGGTGAGGGTCATCTCAACCATTCTCAGTTTCCCTCACCATCTCTCTCATAGAATCCATGGTTTATCTTGTAAAACTCCCCCCCTTTCAACAGTTGTGCATCACATATCCATTTTCTATTAATAACAAAAAATTCATACATTGACCCTTTTATATGAAGGTTCATCAATTCCAACATTCAAACATATTTAGTCCACCCTAGTCTCTTGGCCAATTATAGTTATATTTACAAACTAGGGGAAACATGGGTATTGCATTGAGGGTTTTGATTTCTTGTTGTTGATGCTCCATTTTCCCTTGAAGCACCTCCAATTTGAAATTGGTACAGTCACAGGCTATTCATCTCCTACGCCACATGGTAATTGAGAACATACAAAGAGTTCTTGAGCTGCTATGTGAATTTTTTGAATGATAGAGAGGGAGGAGTAAACAACTATTCGAAGGCAGGGTAATGACATCCATCACTTGGGTTCCATTGAGATTTATCGTTGTGAGTTTTTCGGTGTCATGCATGAAATTTGTCTAGAGTATTGGTGATGATGGGAAGGTCTGCTGGTACTTACTGTTAAAATACATGAGAAGAAAGAGAGGCCAGACTGAAGGGGATGAACTTCTTGTAATGGTGTCAGAGTGAGAACAAATCCCACATGGGGGATTATGGAAGGAGGGAGAGCTTTAAAGTCCACCATGCAAATATATGATGCCATCTTCCACATGTTGTTGGTTGTGCATGGAGGTGATGTGAGACTCACATTTGAAAAGGGAAATGATTTGGTTCTGCATGATGTATCTGCTATGATTGGGGGGGGGAGTCACATCACTCATCCTGAAAACATTTTTAGGGCCTTTTATGCCTCCAATGTTCCCTTGGATTTTTAATGTTTGAAATTATTTCAATGTTAAATCATGCTTTGTCTATAATGTTGAGTGAGGTTACACTCTTTGTTACTCTTTTACCCATGATAATAGGGAATAAATCTCATGGTTGTTACCTCATTGGTCATTAAATCCCCTTGTTTCATTGCCTTGGCTCTCTTGGTTACCTGACCTGCCTCTTTTTTTTTTTTTCGAAGAATGTGGAAGTATTCCACTGAGTGAAATTTTTTCTCTTCAACTTTGATTCTATGATATATTCATTTCAGGTTGGACTGGGAGCTATTGTTGGTGTGTCTCAAAACTTTTATCACCAATTTCGAGTCTCTAATGACAATAATGCTCTGAGGTTTTCTTTCAGGTATCAGAGTCAATCCCATAAGTACAAAAAAAAATTCTGCTTGATTATTTGTTTTATTTCCCAATACTCATGAATATATGATGTTCTGGTTTACTCCGGGGTAAAAAATGACCCCCCTCCACACCTGCCACCCCTGGATTTCCTTCTGAAGCCCCGTCGAAGAATAAAATGGTTTTGGCTTGTTTCTTCCTCCACTTTTCAAATTCCTGATTCAAGAGTCGTAACTTCCAGCACGATTTTCTTGGAGGAGTTGGAGGAGGAGATGAGACTTGAAAGTATCGAGGACTAATAATGCTATTAAAACAATTTGATTCTACATGATCAAGATCAGAGAAGGATCATGGGTTCCTATCCTTAGTACACATGACATAAGAGAGTAGACTACAAGATAGAGAGTGAAATCTTGATAGAGGGAAGATTTTATCTTGCAAAATGGCATTATTCCTCGCCATCCAAATCTCCTAGTAGATGAATTTGGGAATTTCTTTCTAGATGTGTACAAAGAGATTTTTTTCTTGAATTTTCCAACATATCTACATTTCCAATGGATAAACATGTTGTTCGAATTGTTGGGGGGAGAATGACGATGTGACAAGCTATAATAAAGTTGATCCCAAACTTTCCTGGAGAAGATACAGTCGAAGAAGAGATGGTGAGACATTTCAGAGGAAACTTTGCATAAAAGACATCAAGAAGGGACTGCTATACCTCTCTTCTGTAGATTTTCTATCGTTATTAACTTTCCTTGAACCATGATCCAAAAAAAACATTGATCTTAGGTAAAGAGTTTCCATGCCATATTGAAGCCCATAATTTGGAGCGAGGAGGATCGGGGGAGTCTACAATCAAATGTTGATAACCACTTTTGACAGAGAAGTTTTCATTTCCCCAAATTTTTCTATCACTTGTATTGGTTTCAATGGGTGCACAATTGGCAAGGAATTGAAATAGCACTGAGACCAAGGGTTGTAAGTGAAAGGGAGGGGTGGGGAATTTCCAACCAGCCCAGTTTCCATTATCTGGCCATTGCAAGAAATCTTCCATTTTGTTTATCCCCTGCTGGACGGTCCAATCCTAGAGAGGTTGCAGTTCTTCATTTAATCCTAGAGGATATTTTCCCATTATGCTGTCCAACCATATATTGATTGATGCTCCATTTCCTAGGTACCATGAGTGTTATCAAACAAATCGGTTTAAGCAGACAATGACTGATCTCCCTAGACTCAGAAACTGAGACTAGAACAAAACATGACAGAATATATAAATTTCCCTATTTTTATGCAATAAAAAATACTAGCTAGCAAGAGCTCACACCTTTTAATCGATGTTTTTCATCGCTAGTTGTAGTTTCCAGCTCCATCGTGAGACTTGTGAATGATAACCTGTAAGAAGACACAATCCAACAAGAGTGGATGAAACAATAGTATATTTTTTTGAAACCTATGCAAATGATCAAAGAAAAATACAACAAGGATAATCGAGCATAAACAACCTTTGTGGGAAATAAACTATATTGTTGTATTAACAATAATGAAAAGAGATTACAACCAAATAATTGATGTTGTGAAGCTCCTTCCAACATGTTCAATACTCCAATACCCACAATTCATCCATGAAATCCATCACCATCAACTGACTCCTTTAGCTAAGATTGAATCTCTCAAAGCCAAAGAATGCTAACAATCTTCTAATCACCAACTAGAAGAAAAAAAACTATCAACCATTATCTCCATTAACTATTATCCTTTCCTTATGAGAGAAGGTCCCCTTTATAGATTGAAAAGAAGGTTAGGATGAGAGGTTAGGATCTCCCCAATTCATGAGTATGAGTGAGATACAAACCAATCATAGGACACCTCATATCCAAAGCTTCTCTTCTAGAAACTTCATGAATTTCATCTTTTTCTCCTCTTTTAGATAGTGTCACACCCTGTAGTAAAGAAAAATGAGACATTGTCTCACCGTATAGTGGTGCAACATGTGACAGTTAAGGATGTCACATGCTGCAATGGTGGAACATGCAACACTCTCTTGAAATAGGGCTATAATGACCCTTTTTACATGTTTTCCTTCTTCCAAAGAAAGGTTCTTCAAGGATTTTATGCTCTGAATAATAGAGGATAAGTGAACATCGTTAGTTGCGAAAACATATTGTGTAACATAATGCCCCCCAAAGTATGAATCTAGAAAGGGGTGAGAGATGAAATACTTTTCCATGTGGGTATTGAAACAAAGAACTCATCAGTTGGAGACCTGTCAGCAACAAACAAAAAATTACAGTATCATCACTGAGGTAGGCATTTCGATACTTAGAATACAAATGAATCAAAGAATAAGAGATTACATAAAAATATCTATTTTAATTAAGATAGGTCATGGCCACTGAATTAAACTATGGATCCATGCCACAATATCTCAAATATGAACATAGCCACCAAAAATACAATGTGGATCTATGTCATAATGACTCAAATTTGAACATAACCATGAGACATACACTATGGATCTATGTAACAATACATTCTCAAAATACTCCATCGCAACATGAATCTATCGGTAAGGATCCAAGGTCTTCATTTTAATTGTCCCATAGTACGAATCTAACCATGTGAATATAGGTGTCGAAGTCGAACATGGTAGAAACCATATGATTACCAATCAATGATGAAAACCATTAACATATGCGAGAGGAACCACCAATGATGATGATGGCCCTCAAGGTACATAAGTACATTGCATTGAGTGTAAATAGATAATATAAATTCAACCACTCATATAATCATTCAATCAAAGGTCATTGATGAAAGCCTGCCATCGAAGGCGAGGAAACTTGCCATTGAGGCATGCAAGTTCCAAGGTACTGTAAAGTATCTAAACCAACTTCCTAGATAATGTGTTGATGTCAACAAGAAGTGATCCATCGCAGGAAGGCCTTGATGTATCCCCCATTAACGAAACACAATAGGTACATGGATTTGAAGTAGATCATAGTATAGAGTGATTTAGGAATGAATCGGGGATGGAAGATACTATAAAAGGCTGACGCGATATAAATATTTTCGTTGGAATTATCTTGAACATATTGATGACACGACAACTGTCTTGGTATAACTGACTCAAAATGAGGATCACATACCAAAATATAACTTTGGAGAAAAGTACGACCAACAAGAGACAAGTGGATTTCCCAATCTGACACGAGGAGTGAAAGAGTGTCATGTTCAAGAGCGACATGCTGCCAAAAATTATTACAAATTTAATACAAGTTCCCTTCCTAGTTTCCCCCCACCATTTCTGGCGAGTACCTCTTTATTTTTACACAATCTTGAGGAGGATAACATATGCTTGTAGTATAATCTCATTCTTCGGATGAGTCCTTCAGAGTATTTTTAACAAACCTTAGGAAGGAGTGGTTCGGTCCCATATGGGTCTTTCAATGTACATTTTACGAGTCCAGAGAAATTAAACTTGTTGGTTTTTCATGTTTAGGGAGTTTGAAAAACACTTAAAGGAAAGTACAGGATTGACTTTTTCGTAAACTTAGTCTCCAAAGCCCGAAAAAGTGTAAAATAATATCTAGGAGAACTCTTCTAGTCATGTTTGACTAGAGCATTCATGTTTTTCGTAATTAATCATACTTAACCTGAAAAGGGGTAAACCAATACTTAATAGATGCTATTTCAAATTCTTTAATGAGTGTCAAAGGAAGCAAGTTTGCTCGACAATATTTTCATATTTATAGGTTTTTTAAAAGATCTTAAAGAAAATCCCTATCCTGTTTTTGTATTTTTTAAAGTCTTTTGGAAAAAACTATAAAAGCATATTCAACCGCAACTTTATGTTTCAAACATTGGCCCGTAACCTGCACAATCTATAGAAAAACATTATTCATGCTCAACAATTATGTCAACCAATGAGGCACTATATAAAAATGGTAAAAATGAAAAATAATAATTAAAAGGAATATTCCTTACTTTGATAAAGATAGGAAAAGTAATTCCTTTTTTACCATTGTGTGTTTTTACCATTCCAATAGTGAGAAAAAACCCCCATTTTCTTGATTCTTCAGGCGATGATTGCGAGTAGACATGTGGACGGAATCGACTCTCGTTTTCTCTAGGTAATAGATCTCCCCCTTTTTCTTTCATTTGATGGTCCAATTTTTCAATTTCAAGATGTTTTTAGGTGTTTTTGGGCTTCTTACCAAGTCCTAAAATGTGCCTCGCAGTTGTTGCAGGCTACCCCTATTGAGGACTGTGACACTTAAGAGTGTCACAATATCACTTAATCGAGAAGTGCGACAATGTCACTATGTGGGTAAAAACAGGGTGTGACACCCATAAATCTCAAATTTGTTTCTCATTTTAAGTTGTCAAGCTTGAAAATTTTTAATGTTGTCTAACAAATAAGTTCTCTACTTGTTGTTTGCAGACTTTTGGTCAGGAAAAATGTTGGAATGGAGGGAAAGAGAGCATGATATGGAAGATCAAATTGTAGGCAATGACCCAAATCCCATGTTGGCTCTCCAAGGGTGTGGGTTGGAAATTTTTTTCTAGATCCACGACAGGAGAGCTCATGTTAGACTGTTAGAGTTCCTCGTAAAGATGTGGGAAACTGATGAACAAGTGTTCAAGGTTAGTGTCCATGATTTGGCTTTGCAAATAGAGGACATATATTTTTTGATTGGGCCCTCATGAACAAGAGAGTGAGTGTCTTTGTTTGGATTTAGGGGAGACGGTGAAAATACCGAGAATTACATCTCACAATATTGTGTTGCTGTAACAAGGAAGAGTAGTGGGAAAATTCCCATTAAAAATGTGAGGACCTTTATTTGAGGACCATTCTTTTCACCATCACTCGAGTTGCCTCAAGTGAAACTCCTCATTTAGCCACCAAATCTTAGATGCATTATGCAATCGACTGATGGACAATGTTTAAGTAGTGTGAAGGGATGCTAGAGAGCATGAAAGATCAACTGATCAAGTGAAAAACTGGTCATTTGAAGCAATTCGATTATGGTTCTAGTTTGATATCCTTCTTCCTAGAGAGGGTTCCACCACTACGTTTACAAAACATGGGTTTAGACGAATATCCTGATGCACAAGAGCCTCAAATGAAGAGGTGGGTGGATCTAATGATGCGCCATGGTGGTGGCCCTATAGTCTCCTATGACAAGCAGTTTTTCAGATGGGTAAAGAATCAACTCATCATGGTGGAGGAATATTCTTACGTAGGGATGGATTTCTGAGGAGATCCAAATCTATTCCTTCTAGCGGGGTATCAATGGAATGATGTAGGTAAAAAATAAACCATTTTTAAATATTTTTATTTATTTATTATTTATTTTTGGGTTGTATTGAGATTAATTTGGCTTTCATCATGTAGATTTTGGACCATCTAGACCATATGGAACCTCGACAATCCAGAGGCGGGGTGAGATAGGTGCTATAGTTGTGTTGGTAGCCCTACATGTTTTTGCTTTTTCAATGACAAATGACAACTCCTGTAGCTGCCTATGCCTCATCCTGTAAATATTACTGTTTGAGGGTGATTATTCGATTATTAAAAAAATGTTTGATTATTGTTGTTGTACTTTTATTTTGCATTTTTATGCTTGATTCACGACTGTAAGCATGAATCAAGCATTTAAACTTGATTTCACATTATGACTCTATCCATTACTTGGTTTCTAAAATGTTCATTGTGACTTGTATCTACTTCCTATTGGGATGATTTTCCTTTTTGAGTTTGTTTGAATATCGATATAATACCTATGTTGATTTCCATTTGGACTATAAGCTTGTTCATTTAAATTCTTGGTAAATCAACTTTGATATTAAATTTTTGATTTGCATTTGGATTGTAAAAACGTATCCTCTCCTAACCTTTGCAAATCAAGTTTACCTATCACATGTCATGGGAATTAAACACACTAGGATCGTATGTTGTACTTCATTTTAGCTGGCAATTTGAAGTGACATGCATCTCATTACGAGCTAAGGTCTTGTGTTATGCTCTGTACTCAAAATGGTCATTACCAGAAATGCCCGAATTTCATGACTGAAACCCTTATACTTATGTTATGGTCACGTTGGTATGTTTCTAGTTTTGTTTCCATGGTATCAACTTAGACTCACCTCTTTTACTGCTACCCCCTTAGGCCAAAATTAGTTCGAGTCTCCCTTGCTACAGTCTGTTCGGACCTGTAATGGCCCCTGTCATCCGATTAGAGACGAATGGCTCTCAAATGTTGTTTCTTTATGATGATGCGAGTGAGGATCTAAAGAGCTAGGGTTGGAATATGTTTATTAAGAAGTTCCAGGGGTATAACTTGCAAGTGGCCAAATAATTTTCCCTTACATTTGATGGATACAAAGCAAAGGTGGGTGATATTCAGTTGGAGATCACTGAAGATTTTCTGAGTGAAGCAACATGGCTCCCTCTCACTGGTCAAAAGTGGTTTAAAAATTCAAAATTGGACGAAGTACCCTGGAGTCTTTTCATCACCTCTAGAAAGATAGAATTTTGTGACAAAAGTATCTCGGTCTCCCTACTCAAGGTTAGATGGCATGGTCTGTTAGCAGTTTTAAAACAATTTATTACCTGTGAAGGCTGTTATGGCCTGTTCTTCCTTTACCATGTGATATTTCTCATGCATTTTATTGGATTCCATCTAAATATGTCGTTTTACCTGCTAAGAAGTTTGTATAAAATGTCAAAGAGATACAAGAAGCGAAATCTATATTCTAGCCTCTTTCACCATGGTTTGATTAAACTACTATTGGTTCATCATTTGAAAACCCTGGGTGATGATTGGGAAAGGTTTCTAGCTTGAAATGGTTTTGTTACAGAAATTCATGTAGAAACCCCTGTGGTGGATAAACCTATGATAGAAAAAACTCTTGATCTCTCAAGTGGCAAGCCAAATTTCTTGGATGAAAACCCTCATGAAGGGGCATTACCCGATCAAATTTTATGTGGACAATAGAATGTTATTTTTGAGTTTATTAAAACTCTTGTGGATGAACCGATTGTCTTCCCTAACCCTACTATAAAATCCGACAGTAAAAACCCTCACAAACAGTCAAAGAAGAATCAAGCAATGTTAGGGTTTCATAATAAGAGGGTTGGTTGACTCATTTCAAGGAGTTTGCGTAATAGATCCAAGCCTCATGTGAGTTTGATCGATTCGATCGAGATCCATGAGGATTCTAACTCCGAGATTGAAAGGTTTCTAGCACAAGAAGATCCAATTTGTTGCAAACCAGACCAACCATTCGATTATGTCAATAATATCCCACCGTGTCTAAAAGATAACAAGGGGTTTACAGGCATTAATCTTGGTCAAAGGCCAAAAGTGGGTAGCGTGGATGTTTTAGCACAAAATTACATGCTTAATCAAAAGATTTCCCCTGCTGTGCATTGTGAAGTTTGTTTGCATTGGATAGGGAAGTACTATACATACATCCCCATCCTCCAAGCAAAGATCAAAGCTCTCACGACTCTCAATTAATTGTTGGCAAATGAAAACTGTGAACTCAAGGACAATGCACAGAGGCAAGCGAGGCATTTAAAAAGGACAAACAATATTGTTATAAAAAACGTTGACAATGTAAAGACCACGATAAATTCTGAGATATCGTGATCCAATTTTTGTTATTAGTTAAATGGTAAGATTGATTTTTGTTACAGCCGTTCTTTATTTGTTGTTTCTTTAATCAATTTAGATCGATTTGGATTTCTGTTACCAATAATAAGACTGGCTACATAATCGAGAGATTCTGTAGCCAAGTCATTTTTTCATATAAATTTAGAAATTGTTAGTTAATGAAATGTTTAACTTGCTCTCATTTCATTTTTTCAGGACATGGTGTATTTGATTGCTGATCTTATGGGATGGAGTATGCTCAACTTAGTGTATTAGATATCTCTTTTTCTTATTTTGTAAATAGGAGAGAACTTTCATAAATTTTTAAGATATAATTTGATCATGAGTGACTTTGAGCCCTCTATATTTGTAATTTTTAGATCTTTTTGAGATCTCATCCTATCTTAGAAGATAGGAAGTTTAGTTTTCATAAACGCTTTAAATACTCTATATTTTGTAAAGATAATCATCTTGGCCTAGGGCAGAAAATGGACGATTGATTCCAAGACTTAATGAAACAACATATATGCATTTTGGCTTTAGCCTTTTGTAAATGATGTTTTCCTTTATGTTTTGTTAATCTTGATATACTAATAGGTTTGATAGATTTAGACTTAATGATCTATTGTGTTTGGGATACATATATTATAAATATCATTTGCTCCTCTAGATATAAATACTGTGATCATATTTCCAATTTGAATGATAGGATTTATCTTTGAATTTTAATTGAATGATGAAATGCAATAAGTTACACTCAGATTTATTGTGCTGTGATTATGTGCAATTATAAGATCATAGGGTTCAATTTATGTTTCCTCCTTTGTCATTAAACCCCAACTGTCAATACGTGTTTTGAATTTATTTAAAACAGTCATAAAGTCCATTGCATATTTCTCTCTTGGGTGTGGCAGTTGGATATTCTTCATTCATACAGATGCTTGGACACACCTCACTAATTAAAATCAGGTTAGCTCCTTTGTGTTTCTCAATTCTGTCATTTACATATTAATGAAACCAAAATGTTTGGTTCAGCTTTCAATTCCCTGCACGTCTGCGTTTCATAGTTTATTCAATTCAAAATTAGTTAGATTTATAAAGGAACATATAAAATATTTAAATGTGATTTCTTTATATACTTCTTAAAAGAAATTATTTTCACATTTGATTTCGTAAGTTTCGATTAAAGCTTGCAATTTGTAAATGATGTACATAAGTAATATTTGTATATTTTCTGCTTAAATACACTTACAATAGTTATATTAGAGCATATGTACATATATAATATGTAGTATCTAGTAATTAGTTAGTTATTTCTTTCTCTTGTTTCTTTTCTTTTAGGACTTTAGATTAGCTAACAGAGCCATTAAACCTGTCAGAACGAGTTACACCAAACAACTTGGGTTATTTAGACAACCCCAGACCGTACTTGTTCTTCTAGTTGATGGACGATCATTTTCGCCCATCAGTAAACGACGCTAGAAGGAGGGCCTGAATACAATTGATGGCACATGGAAGTCGCAAAACTCCACCCCCACACACTCGCTCCCCTGTAGTAACACATAGTCACTCGGACAACAATGTTACTTCTGAAACAACAACTACCTCGAACGAAAATCCCGAGATTCCCGTTGAGCAAGTAACACCAAACCGTCAAGGGGTCGACGTACAAGAAATTATTCGTCAGTCACTCTTAAGGACACACAGTGCTTTGGCTCGTATTAGACAACCTGGTAGGCCTATCAATCAACCTTTAGATTTCTCAGATATCTGAGAGGAAATTGAAGGCACTGGTCTTCGTTTAGATTATTTAGGAGAAAATACCGCAGATCCTGACCATACACATACTCTTGGAGCCGGGGGATATGGTATTCCACCTTCCCCACCTCATTCATCTCCATCCTCTTCAGGAGGAGAATCTTTCGATGAAGGCAGTCCCTCGTCTGAACCATCTCAGGCTTTGACACCACCTACACCCATGGAAAACCAAAACAATCCTGCCAGGACATGGCTTGATAAAGATGCTGTGGCTATACATGGACCCCAACACCCATTTCCAAAACACCCAGAGAAATGGTTACCTAAATTTGATCCGGATTCTCAGCAATCTGCTGAAGATCACATAAAGAAATTCATGTTGGCCATTAGACTCTGAAGTGTAGAACATGAAGATGTAGTATGTAGACTATTTCCTTATACGTTTGAGGGAAATGCCTCTACATGGTATTTTTCCCAACAACCCCAAACCATTGTCTCTTGGGAAAAATTCGAAACCTATTTTTTAGAGAAGTTTGGAGACGATAAAACCCCAGAAGTCTTTGTGATGGAACTCTCCAGTCTAAAAATGAACCACAAGGAGAAATTAAAAGATTTTAACCAAATATTCCTCACGTTAAAGAATTGAATTCCCACAGATTCAATGCCTTCAGAAAGTCTAATTATCTTATATTACACCAAAGCCCTACATAATAATATAGCAATTAGGGTTAAAAGGTCTAAAAATTATTTATTACTGGAAGCCTTCGAGGAGGCAATCCAAATCGAAAAGGACATATTAAGTTTGAAATACAATCTCAATAGTGAAGCTTAAATAAATTCATCCTCTAAAAAGAAAATTGAAATCCTTCAAGGCCTCCCCAAGCCAAAAGCCAACCAGAAACTCTAGACTTAGAAAGTTTGCAAAAGGTTGTCCAAAGAATATCAAATCAAGTTGTAGACTTGAAGAGATTGGTCGAAGAAGCATCCTAAAGCAAAGGAAGTTTTAAACCTCCTTTTAGAAAACCTTTCCCCCCCAACCGACCAAATCCTATCCCCGAAGGTCTTAATTTTGAAAGTTTACAATACGCTCTGCAAACTATCCTTGAAGCATATGATAACTCTGTTCCCCCTGAGAATCCTGAAGGCACAATTGAAGAAGAAGTACCTGAAGAAGAGGAGTCATCTCCCAATATCTTCGGGCACGTCTCCGACAGTATTTTTCAAGCAAACTGTCCACCCTTACAACACCAAAGAAAAACATAGAGTAAACCCTCTTCCGAAATGAGTAATAATGTGCCTCTGAGACAATCAAAAAATATGAAATAAAGCAAAATTTAGAAGCCCCTGTTTTAGAATATGACTTGATTGAAGATCTGAAAAAACTAAGGGCTAATATTTATGTTTTCAAACTTTTGAAATTTCCTCTTATTCTTCAGAAAATGCTTCAGAACATCGCAGAAAATAGTAAAAACAACGACCTGAACAAAAAGAAAATTGAAGAAATCAGTTCTAAAACAACTCAAAAGATCCCGACTAAAACGACATCTAAACTCCCAGATAAAAGGGCTATGACTGAAAAAACTGTATCAAATGTAGATAAAATTGTTTCAGGGACATCGACTAAAAATCATCAGAATTCTGCTGTTAATACTCGCAAAAATGTCCCACCTTTTTTTATTAAATTTTGAAATTTTTAATAGAAATGTACATAATTGCATGGTGGATTCTAGCACATCATCGAATGTGATGCCTTTATCTGTTTGCCAAAAAATTAACGTAGAAGTTCATCCTTCTAGTCTTAAAATCATTCAACTCGATCGGACGAACATTAAGGTAATCAGTGAACTGAAAAATGTTCTGGTTAGGTTATCTTGTAATCCTAAGGTTCATCAAATTATTGACATCATTGTTGTTGACATCCCTGAAGTATATGGTTTGTTCTTGAGGAGGGGTTGGTCCGAGCAGCTACATGGGTACTTTGCCACAGATTGGTCGCATTTGTGGTTACCAGAAAATAGGCATCCAAATAAAATTAGGATAAACCGTGAACGCTATCTGAAACATATCGTGAAAGATCTGAATGAACCTTTTACTGCATCCACTAATTCATTCAAAATGCAGGGAATGAACACTTTCTTCGGTAACTTCATGACCAAAATTTCCCCCATCACCGATCCGGAGCAACAATTAGAGCTCATGACCTATACTCAGTCAACAACCTTGCCAAATGTGCCAAACACTATCGACGAAGCTCATATATGGTCACTTTAATTCGATGGATCCAAATCCAAAGAAGGAGCTAGTGCAGGATGTGTACTGATCGACCCAGCAGGAAATAAAACTTTCATCGCCTGTCGATTAGAGTTCGAATGCACTAATAACACTACCGAATACAAAGCACTTCTACAAGCGCTTAAGAAATCTTTGGATATGGATGTGAGAAATTTAATAGTGTTAGGTGATTCAGAGATAGTTGTTAGACAGGTAATAAACTCCATACACTGTTTGTCACCACATCTGAGAAGTTACCAAACTGAGGTATGGAGTTTGATACAATTTTTTTTAGAATTTAACATCAATTCCATTCCTAGATTAAGTAATTCTGAGGTTGACTTATTGGCTACTGTCACTTCTAAACTTTTGCCCGCAGATGGTCTCTCTCTGAATGCATTTTCTATTGAATTATTGTTCAGGCCATCGATGCCAGACAACATCACGAATTGGAGAGTCTTCGACGGCGATCAACAGATCATCAAATTCTTGCATATGGAGGACACTTTCCAAGGTGCAATCATCGATGAAGGCACTCACGATGAAAACCTCCACAAGTTCATGGTAATATCAGATCTTAGATCTCCTGAATCAACGTCTAATTTGGTAAACTCTATTCCCAGATCTGTTGTAAGACTAGAATTTTTTTATGATTTACATGATAAATTTAGAGGGTCAGTCAATTGTAAGACGAACAATTCTTCCTTGACTTATGAGACAGTAAATTTAGGAACTAAGGAAAATCCTCAAAATATCAATTTGGGAACGGGGTGCTCTGAGCAAGAACGATTGACTTTTAACAAACTGTTTAAATAATTTAAAGAGGTTTTCACCTGAACATATGATGATTTAAAAACATTTGATCCTAATATAATACAACATACCATCCACATGAAACTACAAACTCAACTTTTCAGCAAAAATTAAGAAAGATGCACCCCAAATTGGAACCCACTGTCAAGAAAGAACTGAATAAATTACTAAATGCAAAGGTAATCTTTCCCATGAGGAACACACAATGGGTGTCTAATCTAGTCCCTATAAGGAAGAAAAGTAGTGAAATTCAACTCTGTGTTGATTTTCGTAACTTGAACCGAGTGTCTGATAAAGACAATTATGCCCCTCCGATGGAACAAATTCTTCAACAAGTATCTGGTTCTGAAATACTGTCACTGTTAGATGGTTTTTCGGGATACAACCAGGTCCTCATGTCTCCACCAGACCAGTTAAAAACCACTTTTCGTACCCCCTGGGGCATTTATGCCTACAGGAAGATGCCTTTTGGACTTATAAATGCCGTGGCCACTTTTCAGAGAGCAATGGACACTGCTTTTCATGGCCTCCTAAATCAATCAATAGTGGTCTATCTAGATGATGTAACCATTTTCTCTCAAAACAAAAAAGATCATTTGTCTCACCTTAGGGATGTCCTAGAATGATGTCGCAAGTATGGCATATCTCTCAACCCTAAGAAATTGGTCTTTGCAGCTGAGCAAGGAAAATTACTTGGGTTCATAGTGTCCAAATATGGAATGATTATCGATCCTGAAAGAACTAGAGATATTGCTAAACTCTCCCCTCCCTCTTCAAAAAAAGCCATGTAGTCTTTTCTAGGCAAGATTAACTTTGTCAGAAGGTTTGTCCCAAGCTTCTCAGAAATGGTAAGGCCATTGAAAAATTTAATTAAACAGGATGTTCAGTATCGTTCGGGACCCCAAGAAATTCAAGCCTTCTAATCTATCAAAAAAATGATAATTGAAGCGCCTTCCTTGACGAGTCCTGATTTCTCGCAAGATTTCACTCTTTACACTTTCGTCTTTGATCGATCTTATGCTTCTATCCTAACATAGAAGAATGATGAAAGCAATGAAGTACCCATTGCATTCATGAGATCATATTTCAAAGGAGATGAACTGAACTACCCGGCTGTAGATCAATAGGCTTATGCAGTTTTTAAAGCAGTGAAACACTTTCCATCATTTTTGTTGAAATCCAGAACCAAAGTCATTGTCCCTTATCCCGCAGTTAGAAAATTGTTAGTACAAAAGGAATTGGGTGAGAAACGGGAAAACTAGATGACATTGTTACAAGAATATGACCTCGAAATAACTCCTGCACAAATTGTTAGAGGTCAAGGCTGATGTAAACTAGTTGCGGATTCAGTTAAAGAACAACAAAGTCAAATCAATTCCTTAACTGTAAATCAACATGACAGAAAAAAAATCAGTTGTACACAAGTTGTTGCTAACTCTTGGTTTGATGATATTAAGTTTTATTAAACACATGGTTCTGCTCCTCGTCATCTTGACCCAAAAAAGAGGAGATCACTAAGACTAAAATCTGCACCTTTCCAGTTGATAAATGACGTATTATTCCGAAATAATTTTGATAGTGTTCTCATGCGTTGTCTGTAAAGAGATGAAGTAGAAAGAGTATTATCGGAACTTCATCCATGTGAAGCCAATGGGCATTTCAGTGGAGACATTGTTGCTCACAAATTATTAAGAGATGGGTACTATTGGCCCACATTATTCAAATATTTCCATGCATTATGTCGTAAATGCATAATTTTCCAAAAGGCTGCTGGACGAGTCAAAAAGGCAGCATTCCCTTTATAGCCTGTTTCGATAGATTCACCTTTTTAGCAGTGGGGTATCGACATCATAGGGCCAATTAACCCAACTTCTTTGCAACAACATAAATACATCATTACAACAACAGATTATTTTACCATATGGTTCGAGGTTGCATCGCTGAAAGTGGTAAACACTAATCAGGTAATATATTTCCTTTCCACGAATATCCTTACTAGATTTGACATTCCTGAATGTTTGGTCTTTGATAATGCTTCTTAATTTTTGTCCCTCGATATGAGTGTTTTTTCTTTGGAGAAAAGGATCAAACTTAATTATTCTACCAGCTATTACCCCCAAGGAAACGACCTAGCAGAATCAACGAATAAAAATTTGATAAAAATCATCAAGAGGACAGTTTTTGAAAACCACAACAATTGGCACAACGCGCTTTTTAATGCACTCTGGACTGATAGGGTGACACCAAAAACCTCTGTTGGTAATTCCCCTTTCTTTCTTGTATAAGGAAGAGAAGCGATTCTCCCTCCACATGTTCTACTTCCCTCTCTACAATTATCGCAGAAAGTTCAGGAAGAGAAATGCCCTCCTCTTGAAAGTTGAATTAATGACTTGTTGAAACTAGAAGAAGTAAGAGAACAAGCAAATGAGAGACTGGATCAACATCAACAGATTGTGAAAGGCTGGTTTGATTCAAACTCTGCTTCGGATAGAAACTTTGAGGTAGGAGATTTGGTTCTCAAATGGGATAAACCTCACGAAGGAAAAGGGGAACACACCAAGTTCTAGAACCTATCGTTGGGGCCTTTCATAATCGCTGAAAAAATAGGTCCCATCTCTTTCCATCTACACAGTTTGGAGGGATAGCCAGACACCCTCCCGGTGAATGGCCAAGTTCTCAAAAGGTATTTTTCCTGATAAATTCCAGATCCACCTCTGTACATATTTTCTTTTAATTTTTCCTTTGCTTTTGGATTTTGTTTCTTTTCATTTTGCTTGTTTTTGCTGCTTTTTGGTTAAACTTATGTCTATGTCACCTTTTAGTTCATGAAGGGAAACCATAATTCCTCATTACGAAGAAGCAGTCAAAGTTTGTCAGAGCATCAATGCTGTAAATTCCTGACTAGCTAAAGAATTTTTTTGTCCAGAATAGGTTTCATGGTTTCACTTTATAATTATGAGCAGACATGGCCATCATTAAAGATCTTTACGCTGTCCCCGTTTTAAACAAAACAACTCAACTATGCCTCCCCGTCCTCGAAAAATTATTCTCATCAAAAAACTAACTTCAGATCATAATGAAGGTTATTAAGCAATACATTAAAGGCTGGACAATATCAAGTGTTCTGAAAACTGAAGTTTTCAGCATCAACCCGCTCTTCTCAATATCATTAAATTTATGTCAAAGTTGTAAATAATTTCTAGAAAGTTGTGGGAAGTGTTTGTAAACCCACCGAGATACTGAATAGGTCTGCTGGCAGCGGGTAAATGCATACATGATTCCAAGACAAATTTGTCGGGGTAATGAACAGGCCTGTTGGCAGCGAAGTGATGTCGGGTTCAAGAAAATTATCATGTATAAATTTTGATATTGGTCATAAGTTCCCTTCATTTTGTATCGAAAATTCTTGGACAGGGTAGAGGCATTAGAGTGGGGTAATTGGAATCCCTTTTGAGGCTATGGACTCCTGCTGGTAGCAGTGGCCCTTTCAACAGTATCAGAGCCATTATCTTGAATATCGTTGCTCTCATAATTAAAATTGGTCACCGTATTTCATCTGAACAGTAAGATATCTGAAGCTAGATCATGTAATGATTTTTGAAATTTGATTGAGATGATTGATTTCCTTCAACTATTGTTTGATTTGTTTCATTCTAATCAGTCCTGACGTGAACTCGTTGGTGATGTAGAGATAACTGCTTCTCCCAGTAAGTCGCCATTTTTGGCAGCCCTACATGTTTTTGTTTTTTCAATGACAAATGACAACTCATGTGGCTGCCTACGCCTCATCCTGTAAATATTACTATTTGAGGGTGATTATTCGATTATTAAAAAAATATTTGATTATTGTTGTTGTACTTTTATTTTTCATTTTTATGCTCGATTCATGACTGTAAGCATGAATCAAGTATTTAAACTTAATTTCACATTATGACTCTATCCATTGCTTGGTTGCTAAAAAGTTCATTGTGACTTGTATCTACTTCCTATTGGGATGCTTTTCCTTTTTGAGTTTGTTTGAATATCGATATAATACCTATGTTGATTTACATTTGGACTATAATCTTGGTCATTTAAATTCTTGGTAAATCAACTTTGATATTAAATTTTTGATTTGCATTTGGATTGTAAAAACGTATCCTCTCCTAACCTTTGCAAATCAAGTCTACCTATCACATGTCGTGGGAATTAAATGCACCAGGATCACATCCTGTACTCCATTTTAGTTGACAGTTTGAAGTGACAGGCCTCTCATTACGAGCTAAGGTCTTGTGTTATGCTCTGTACTCAAAACGTTCATTACCAGAAATGCCCAAATTTCGTGACTGAAACCCTTATGCTTATGTTATGGTCACGTTGGTCTGTTGCTAGTTTTTTTTCCATAGTATCAGCTCAGAATTTCCTCTTTTACTGCTACCCCCTTAGCCCACAGTTAGTTCGAGTCGCCCTTGCTACAGTCTGTTCGAGACCGTAATGGCCCCTGTCGTCTGAGTAGAGCCGAATGTCTCTCAAACATTGTAGCTTTATGATGATGCGAGCGAGGATCTAAAGAGCCAGGGTTGGGATATGTTTATTAATAAGTTCCACTTGCAAGTGGCCAAAGAATTCTCTCTTACATTTGATGGATACAGAGAAAAGGTGGGTGATATTCAGTGGGAGATCACTGAAGATTTTCTGAGTGAAGCAACATGGCTCCATCTCACTGGTCAAAAGTGGTTTAAAAATTCAAAATTGGACGAAGTACCCTGGAGTCTTTTCGTCACCTCCAGAAAGATAGACTGATGTGACAAAGGTATTATGGTCTCCCTACTCAAGGTTAGATGGCATGGTCTGTTATCAGTTTTAAAACAATTTATTATCTGTGAAGGCTGTTATGGCCTGGTCTTCCTTTACCATGTGAGATTGCTCATGCATTTTATTGTCTTCCATCTAAATATGTCGTTTTACCTGCTAAGAAGTTTGTATAATATGTCGAAGATATACAAGAAGAAAAATCTTGATTCTAGCCTCTTTCACCATGGTTTGATTAAATTACTATTGGTTCATCGTTTGAAAAACCTGGGTGATGATTGGGACGGGTTTGTAGCTCGAAATGGTTTTGTTACAGAAATTCCTGTAGAAACCCCTGTGGTGGATAAACCTAGGATATAAAAAACTCTTGATCTCTCAAGTGGCAAGCCAAATTTCTTGGATGAAAACCCTCATGAAGGGGAATTACCCGATCAAATTTTATGTGGACAATAGAATGTTAGTTATGAGTTTATTAAAACTCCTGTGCATGAATCGATTGTCTTCCCTAACCCTACTATAAAATCCGACAGTAAAAACCCTCACAAACAGTCAAAGAAGAATCAAGCAATGTTAGGGTTTCGTAATAAGAGGGTTGGTCGACTCATTTCAAGGAGTTTGCGTAATATATCCAAGCCTCATGTGAGCTCGATCAATTCGATCGAGATCCATGAGGATTCCGACTCTGAGATTGAAAGATTTCTAGCACAGGAAGATCCGATTTGTTGCAAACCAGACCAACCATTCGATTATGTCAATAATCTCCCACCGTGTCTAAAAGATAGAAAGGGGTTTACAGACATTAATCTCATTCAAAGGCCGAAAATGGGTAGTGTGGATGTTTTATCACACAATTACACGCTTCCTCAAAAGATTTCCCATGCTATGCATTGTGAAGTTTGTTTACATTGGATAGGGTAGTACTATACAGACATCCCCATCCTCCAAGGAAAGATCAAATCTCTCACGACTCTCAATGAATCGTTGGCAAACACAAACCGTGAACTCAAGGTCAATGCACAGAGGCAAGCGAACTGTCTAAAAAGGACAAGCAATATTGTTATAAAAAACATTGATAGTGTAAAGGCCGTGGTAATTTCTGAGATATCGTGATCCAATTTTTGCTATTAGTTAAATGGTAAGATTGATTTTTGTTACAATCATGCTTTATTTGTTGTTTCTTTAATCAATTTAGATCGATTTGGATTTCTGTTACCAATAATAAGACTGGATACAGAATCGAGAGATTTTGTAGCCAAGTCATTTTTTCATATAAATTTAGAAATTGTTAGTTAATGAAATGTTTAACTTGCTCTCATTTTGTTTTTTCAGGACACAGTGTATTTGATTGCTGAGATTATGGGATGGAGTATGCTCAACTTAGTGGATTAGATATTTCTTTTGCTTATTTTGTAAATAGGAGAGAACTTTCATAAATTTTTAAGATATAATTTGATCATGAGTGGCTCTGAGTCCTCTATATTTGTAATTTTTAGATATTTTTGAGATCTGATCCTATCTTAGAAGATAGGAATTTTAGTTTTCATAAAATATTTAAATACTCTATATTTGGTAAAGGAAATCATCTTGGCCTATGGCAGAAGATGGACGATTGATTCCAAGACTTAATGAATCAACATATATGCATTTTGGCTTTAGCCTTTTGTAAATGATGTTTTCATTTATGTTTTGTTAATCCTGATATACTAATAGGTTTGATAGCTTTAGACTTAATGATCTATTGTGTTTGGGATACATATATTATAAATATCATTTTTTGCTCTAGATATAAATACTGTGATCATATCTCCAATTTGAATGATGGGATTTATATTTGAATTTTAATTGAAGGATGAAATGCAATAAGTTACACTTAGATTTATCGTGCTGTGATTATGTGCAATTATAAGATCACAGGGTTCAATTTATGTTTCCTCCTCTGTCATTAAACCCCAACTGTCAATACATGTTTTGAATTTATTTAAAACAGTCATAAAGTCTATTGCATATTTCTCTCTTGGGCGTGGCGGCTGAATATTATTCACTCATATAGACGCTTGGACACACCTCACTAATTAACAACAAGTTAGCTCCTTTGTGTTTCTCAATTCTGTCATTTACATATTAATGAAACCAGAATGTTTAGTTAAACTTTCGACTCCCTACAAGTCTACGTTTCATAGTTTATTCAATTCAAAATTAGTTAGATTTATAAAGGAAAATAGAAAAGATTTAAATTTGCTTTCTTTATCTACTTCTTAAAAGAAATTATTTTCGCATTTGAGTTTTTAAGTTTCGATTAAAGCTTACAATTTGTAAATGATGTACATAAGTGATATTTGTATATTTTCTGCTTAAATACAGCTACAATAGTTATATTAGAGCATATGTACATATATAATATGTAGTATCTAGTAATTAGTTAGTTATTTATTTCTCTTGTTTATTTTCTTTTAGGAATTTAGATTGGCTAACAGAGCCATTAAACCCATCAGAACGAGTTACACCAAACAACTTGGGTTATTTAGACAACCTCGGACCAGACTCGTTCTTCCAGTTGATGGACGGTCATTTTCGCCTGTCAACAAGTTGCTATATTGGATCTCTGATAATTAGGCCTCCTATTGGACATGAAGTTTTGGATATAATTTTGGGAAGAATCTAAGTATGAAGAAAGCGCGCAGAAGGAAGGACTCACATAGAAAGAGGGGCTTGTGCAGAAGATAGAAAGGGCACAGAAGGATGCGAAGGATTGAGATAGTGAAAATATGAAAAGATAAAGAAAGTGAGCGAGAAAATGAAGTGCAAACAATGATAGTGTGACTTTATCGAAATAAAAGAACAACATAAAAGTTGTATAAAGAACAAGAAGTAGAAGGGAAATAGACAGTTAACTGAAGTGGGCTATGCCATGCATTGTAACGAGTTATTTTGGGATAGATAATAATAGAACTTGAAACCCTAGATTTTGGGGTATAAATATGTAACGAGATTGGGATAGAGAGAGACACACACACATATATAGAGAGACACACACACATATATCTATAGAGAGAGATATAGATATCTGCGTATGTAAGGGTGAGAGTGTGTGCATGGAAAAGAATTAAGGTTATGGAAGAATCATGAATGTAATAGTCAGACAAAAGATGAATAAAGAAGGAGTTTAGAAAGGATATCGTGTCTTATGTTCTTACTTTTCTTTATGTATTCATGAATGATGATATACTTCGCATAATTAATTTAGTCAATGAATCTGTTATGTTGGAATGTTCAGGTATGGTTGTGATAATTTAGGTAATAATAATGAAAATACTTAAGTTAATATCAGGAAGAATGAATCACAATTCAACCTCCCTTTCCCTTATTGATGTAGAAACCTAGTTCTTGCATCCCCAATAGATACCTCGGGCGAGACTTCATATGTGAAAGAAGGTGATGTCAAAAGGGATGGTGTCTTGAGGGTTTTGCTAGCCACGGTCAACCTAAACATTGGGTCTAACAAAACCCATGCAGAAAAGAAGTAGACAACAAGTGGTTCCATTGTTGGGACCGAGAATTAGTGACTAAGGGAATAATTTGGAGGCCGACTAAGAAAGAAATAATCGATTAGTTGGAACGAAAAGAATGGGATTTCATGAGAAAAGAGAACAAGAACCTTCATATGAATGATGAACAATGGATGCAAAAGTATGTGTTCACAGATCAACATGAAATTTTATTTGGCACATTCCCAGAAATTCGGACCGAGTGGCTAGAAAGTTTAGTAGAGAAGACAAGAAGGTTTAGTGCTGCAACACCAAATAAATGGACGCCGAAACTGTTAAGACAGTTGAATTCGGTAAGCAACTCAACTACTCGAGCAATTGATATTTGGTTGGACATTATACAAGGGGGTTATGTTACATATTTTGTTGTATATTTCCTTCAGTCATATAGTGTTGCAGAAAGAAATTGTTTCAAAGGGCCACATGGGAGGTTCTTGAAATCATTGAATACAAGGATAAATATGCTACTATGTGAAGAGAATGTGATGATAATGAATTTTGATAGCTAAATAGGCTTTGTGCACACAGGGGAGTTGGAGGATAAAATAAGGATCATGTGAGAAAAGGGAGGAAGCCATGAAAGAGGAAGGAAGGGAATGAGAATGAAAGAAGGTAGTACACTAGAGGAAGACTACAAATTTGGAGAGTTGCGCAGAGGAAGGAGGTATAAAGTGAAAAATATTGGGGTTGGGAGAGAAGAGCCACATAGTGAGCTAGAAGTACGGGAACCTTGCGCACAAGTCTGAATTGTAGAGATACTAGATATAGGAAACAAAGAAGAGGGGTGCCAATCTAGTCCAGTAATAGAAGAGCCGGTAATTCCTACTCAGGCATCATCCTACGTTGAATCCACGACCCCATGTGCATCACCACAATCAGAAATAGTATTTGAAGACTTGTCGAAAGCCATCATAGTTAGCTAAGAAGGACAAACCATTACCAATTGAAATAGTGGGAGTAGTGCGTAGATTCAAAATCAGTGTACCAACATCACCAATAAGAAGGAATACACATACCAACATGGTGGGGATAGATAATACTCTTAAACTCCCTAAATTCAAAGGAGTAGGTTCAGAGGAACCAAAACAACACTTGTTTGTCTGTGAAACAGTTTGGGCAGCTAAAAACATATAAGATGAACCAATGAAGATCACGTAGTTAGAAACAATGTTTAGGGTCCACACACAGGTATGGTACATGAAGTTACATGGTACTACACCTATTGGACACGACAATACTTTGGAAGAGATAAAATAAGCGCTATTAAAGGAGTTCAAAAATCCAAAGTCAGAATCACAGTATATTACTGAATTGAAGGAGATCAAGCAGGTGCAAATATAGTCAGTATGGGATTAATATCAACACTTTAAGGATGTAATGGGGAGACTGACTTTCTAGATTTCAGATAAACAACAACAAGAGTGGTTCATTACAATATTACTACCCCACATTCGTAAACCACTAATTCAATAGAAGGTTGCGTCACAGCCCGAGGCACTGCAAATCACGATGAAAATAGAGTCATCACCAACATGAGACACTGGGGGAATGGCACAAGTTTAGACACAGTTAGACACATTAAAAATTCATCTAGATGAGATTACCAAAGGAAGGAAATAATGAGAACAAATTTGGTGTACCAAGTGCATGATGAAAGGCCACCACAAGGACGAATGCCAAAATTTCATGCAGTACTTGGTAGTAGGAGCACCGAGCTCACTACCTGGAGGAGGATATTGCGAGATATTTAAGAAATGTGGTCATCATCCCACTGAGTGTCCATTACTCTAGAAACACCAGAGTACTCCAACAAAATTATTTTGTAACTTTTGCAAATCGGTAGGACATGAAGAAAAGGACTGTCGGGTGTTTGACCTACTAAGGGAGCGCACATAGGATATATTTTGGATCTAGGAAGAGGATACTGGTGCACAATATAACACTCAGAGAGGTTTCAATTAGGGGAACATAGAAAATTTTTGCAGAGGCCGAGGGAGAGGGAATTTTGGTCGAGGAGGATGAGGATTGATTATCTGTTATAATTGTAATCAACCAGGACACTTGGCTTGAGATTTCCAGAACCTGTGTAACATGTGCACATATTGTAGAGAACTAGATCATGCAATGGAGGACTGTCCCCAACTAGTTTCAAAATGGTAGGCTAGAAGCAAACCAAATCCAAATCCACATCAGAATCAAAATGTGCAAATGATATTAGTTGCAAAATGTAGTGAATGACCAAAAATCACAATCGTTACATGTGGGGGAGCTCGCACAGGTGCTGATATATCAACTCAAGGAAATCAAATGGAGAAGTAGGTAAGGAAGTCAGTGGGGCCTATTCCAACAATCAACCCTCAACATGAAAAATAGACATATCAGAGCACACAAAAGGAAATACTTGAACTACATGGGGAAGCATCCACATCATCGCTACCTCATCTAGAAGACCCAATGGTACTGAAAAAGTCAAGTGAGTAAGTAAGTACACTAACCGAATTCTTAAGGAGTTGTGTCGAACTGATGAAGCATAGAACCGTGCTTAGTATATTAGACAAAATGATTTATCATTACACAAAATAAAGGGACATCCCTGTCACACAACGAATGTTAAACCAGGTAGTGGGTAGGAAGAGAACCAATGGAGAATTCAAGTTCAATGCACAGATTGGGGAATTCGATGTGGATAATGTTATTCTTGACTTAGGATCAGATGTGAATGTAATACCTAAGAAGAAATGGGAGATGATGGGATAACCTAAATTTATATGGTCCCCCATCCACTTGGGGATCTCGAATCAACATAAGATAGTCCCGATCAAGCAATTGATGAAGGTACTTGTAAACATAGATGGGGTACGTAGGATGGAAGATTTTGAAGTTATTGAGATCATAGGCGATAATCAACCATATCCAATTTTAATGGGATTGGAATGGGTGGTTGATAACTAGGAAAGCATTAACTTGAGAAAAAGGAAGATGATCTTCGAGGTTAGGGATCTAAAGGTTATTGTACGCTTGGACCCAACATAAGGGAAGCGATATACGGTGTTAGTAAGAGTGAATGACATGGAAAATTTATATAATCTGACTGCATGGATGGAGGATTATGTTGAACCAAAAATGGTGGGGGTACTCATTTAGAGAAGTTTCAGTTCGTGCAGATCAGATTTAGATGTTTGTCTAGAGAATTGGCAACAAAGGATGCATGGAGTATCAACTAGAAGATGTGCCCGTATAAACTGATCCTTGCACTTGATTGGCACATAAATATATGACCCACCAATGATGATGGACTAACTGAGATTAATATGTTTATAAAATCATTTGAATTACAAGTACCTGAACAATAGAGGCTGTTAGCACTAGATGCCATCCTAAAAGCAACTCCAACTAGATGGTGGGTGACACACAAAAATAGTATTAAGGACTGGGCACAATGTAGTAAGCTCATGAAAATACACTTTGGACTTGAATTATAAGTAAGTTCACATAAATACACAGGCGGAAGTGATCTAGTGGATCACGTGGAAAAATGTATGGCTTTATGGTGATCAGTTTCAGAAACAGAATGGTCGTACCAATTCATACACACGTTGGATACAATCCCAAGGAACTAATATTTAGAATTAGAGACACATAGAGAGATAGTAGCATGGGAAGGATTGGTCCAGAGATTCAAATTCACATTTGAACAAGAATCTACCTCCGTATAGGAATCCCTACAGGCCATTTGAACAAAGATCTTCTCAAAGGTAGAATCAGTGGAATAAGAACCTTTACACATGGTGCACACAACCAAACTAACGGTCCAGAAGTTGTTGGAATGTTATAATTTCACGGAAGAGGAATATGATGAAGATGATCCCAACAATTTACAGGTACCAGAGACAGAAGGTACCCACACACTAGAAGGGCCATAGTTGGTATTTTATGCATACACACAACCTATAAAGACAAAGAAAGTCAACATTGGGACAACAAAGAATTCTAACTTTCTGCATATAGGAGACTATTGGAATGATGAGACAATTGAAAAAGTGGCAGACTTATTACAAGAATATTAGAACTTATTTCCAACTACATTCTCAGAGATGAAAGGGATAGTAGGATACTTAGGGGAGATGAAGATTCCACTAAAACCTGGAGCTAAGGAAATCCGACATAGACCATATAGGTTGAACCCAATGTATAAGGAGAAGGTTAAGGTTGAACGATATTGAATACTCGACACAAAAATTATTGAATGATTTGAAGAATCCGAATGTATTATACCTATGGTGGTACAAGACAAGAAAATTGGAGGGATTAGGATATGCGTCGACTTGAGGAAGTTGAATGATGCATTCTTACATGACCCATTCCCAACACCGTTCACTGATGGATTACTAGAGAACACAGGGGGTAAATAACCATATTCATTCATAGATGGATTCTATGGGTACCATTAGATAAAAATCACGCAGGAAAATAGACACTAAACCACATTTGCGACAGAATGGGGAATTTATCAATACATGATGATGCCATTTGGATTAAATAATGCCCCTGCAATGTTTTCTAGAGTGGTTGTGGCTGCATTCAAAGAGTTCATCCATAAATTTTTGAAAGTGTACTTATACGATTGGATGGTATCCAATCTACTACAAGATCATATCGAAGTTCTTCGGCTCATGTTAGATCGATGTAGATAGTGTCAGATTTCGTTGAAATTAAAGAAATGCATTTTTATGACACCATTCAAAATTATACTATGAAATATCGTATGCAAACAAGGCCTACTGGTTGACCCAACCAAGATTGTTGTTATTATGGAATTAGCATCGCCAACCTCAGTCAAACATCTACGGGCTATGTTGGGCCATACAGGGTATTACAAGAATTTTATCAAAGGCTATGCATAGATTACAACACCCACGGAAAAGATGCACAAGAGAGAAGTCAAGTTCCAATGGAATGAGGATTTCCAGAAGGACTGGACACATTGAAGCAAAGACTGGTCACTGCACCCATTTTAGTCTTTTCAGATTGGGGCAAAGAGTGATATGTCCATGTTGGTTATTAATTTATCTACTCCGATCTTACTTTAATGTCATAATTTGACCCAGGTTCATATTTGGACATGCTTCCAACAAAATCCCTCTAAAACTATCGACCCTCCTCGTAAACCAGAAGGCAACATAATGCATAAGATGCACTGCGCAGTCTCACCTGATATAGTCTTATGGGTGGATACAATGATCAGATTCTTGTAGCTTGGGAATGAGTGGGGATCTGCAATTAACCTCTGTGGTATTCACCCCCTTACTAGCTCATACATCTAGATTTAGCATATTGTTATTCTTACCCATGCATGTAAAATATCAGATCTAACTAATTCACTCATTCATTTATCTAACATCTAACCATAAACATCAAAGAAGATACATAACATTCAGTCACATAACATAGGATCTACCATGGTTCACCCTTTCTGGGCTACATCCACAAAGATTTGGCAATTCTTCTCTTTTATTATCTTTGATTCAAACCTATAGCACCACACACATTACAAGTCTTCCTCAAAATATGTCAATATATTACAATGAGGTGGACTAGATCACACCAGGCTCCTCATCCTATGATCTAACCTTAAATATCTACCTTAATCCCTCTCCCCATCTCAACAACTTACAAAATTGGATCAGACTTACAACAAAAATGACTAACAATGTTCAAACACGCTAGCATCCAACCAATTCCGAACCAACCCCTAGACCTCCTAGGTACCCATTTATACATATTTTTAGCTTACCAGCCATTGCATTCTCTTACCAAAACCCTAACCCTATCCCGTCTAGGTCTTCTTGCATGTGTGCCTTGTATGCCTTCCTCTTCTGCATGCGCGTTTGTTTTACATGTGCTGAATGGATAATAGAAGCAAGGGATGAATGGAAGAATGATGAAAAAGTGTGGACTATCATTCAAAGATTGCAGTAGGATTACAGTGCATCAGATACATTTACATGGAAACATGATTCACTATGGTACACAGATCGCTTATATTTATGTAAGAACACCCAACTCAAACAAAAGGTACTATTAGAATTGCACAGCTCTCCAGTAGGAGGGAACTCAAGATTTTTGAAAACCTACCATAGAGTCAAGAAGGAGTTTTTTTGGGATGGCCTTAAAACTGATTTTCAAAGGTTTGTGGCAGAAGGTTTGGTTTGCCAACAAAATAAGGTGGAAACAATTAAGACCTCAGGTCTTTTACAACCATTATCCATCCCAAGTCAGTGCTGGGAGGAGGTTTCCATGGATTTCATCATAGGGTTACCGAAGTCTGAAGGAAAGAGTGCCATCATGGTGATTTTTGATAGACTAACCAAGTATGCACACTTTTGTGCACTCTCTCATCCCTTCAAAGCTAGTACAGTTGCCACCGCATTCATGGAGACAGTTCAAAATCTACATAGCAACCCAAAGATTATTGTAAGTGACAGAGATCCCATCTTCACTAGACATTTTTGGACATAATTATTTTCTTGTTTGGGTACTCAATTGTCTCATAGCTCATCCTATCATCCTCAATTTGATGGAAAAATCGAGATAGTGAACAAATGTCTGGAAGGCTACCTTCGTTGCTTTGTCTCTGATAAACAAACACAATGGTTCAAATGGTTACCCTTGATAGAATGGTTGTATAACACTTCCTTTCATACTGCAACAAAAATGACACCCTTTATGGCACTCTATGGATACCACCCTCCTTCCATAACTTCTTCTCTAAAACAAAAGTCTAAGGTTCAAGCAGTGGAAGATCACATCGAGCATCAACAACAAGTTCTCCAAATCTTAAAGGACAACCTGACCATGGCACATAATCACATGAAACAACAAGCAGATCAACATCATAGTGAAAGAAGTTTTGAAGTAGGGGATTGGGTGTTTTTAAGACTACAACCATACAAACACATGTCCCTCAAGCAAGCCAAGAAGGATAATAAATTATCACCAATGTACTATGGCCCTTATAAGGTGTTGCAAAAGATTGGTACTATGACATACAAATTGGAGTTACCTGCATCTTCACTAGTACACCCATTTTTCCATGTTTCATGCTTAAAGAAGGTTATAGGTGACAAGATCCCAGTTCAAAATATATTGCCAGAACTTGATGAGGAAGGAAAAATCATATTGGAGCCTAAAGCTATCACCAACATAAGAATTCTCCAGCTGAGGAATAGATCCATTTAAGAGTATCTCATTAAATGGAGGAAACTACCGGCTGAAGATTCCACTTGGGAAGATGATTCCCTTATACAGAACCATCCAGAATTACTCAAGCGTTGTGGACAACACTTGTCTCAAGGGAAGGGGCATGTTAATCCCTAATATTGTCTCATTACTCCTTAATTGGGGCATATTACATTAGTAATGTTATTTTATTTATGTCGGCTTTATTCCGTTATTTGTAATTATACCACCTAGTCTCCTATATATATATATACCAAGGAGACATTTTCATTTGGAATCATCTTGTACTTGAACATTTATGTGGGGTAAAAGGAGGTTTCCCCCTTGAAGAGGCTTTTATATGAAATTTTCTCTTTTTCAAGGCGTTGAGTACTTATTCTGAGGTTTTTCTATGCTATATTGATATTTTGTTCTTAACAACCTGTGCAGTGATTGGCGGTCTTAAGATATTTACTGTTGGAATAGGGGCAGACCCAGGGTTCAATGCTTCAACAACACAATAACAAAACCCTAACTACCGACCCTTTTAGAAACACCTATGAAGCAGATGAAGTCTCACTCGAGGTAGAGGCAAGGGGGGTTGCAGGACTCAAGTGTCTACAACCTTAGTTGGGACATAGATCTATGATCACAATACTCAACTGAGCACTTATCAATTAAACTTCATTAGTCTTTAACCCCTATCCACATCGCAGGTTAAAACCCTAATTATAGAACAACACAGTGTTAACCAATATCTAGCACATCTAACCGGTTAGCACATAGCATCAGACATATCTAACATTCATTCTCATCATAAGCACTAAGAGTTCATGGATCTATCTATCATACACCAAAACAGTGCACTAAGAAAATCAATACATAAACAACATGAACATCATACTACAAAGCACATCGATACAGGATATACGTAGTTCACCCTAGTGTGGGGATAAGTCCACCAATATTCTTCTCTTCTTATTAGTCTCTTCCAATCTTCTTACATGCACCAAGCCACAACGCCAACTCTGCATAGGACAAGAGATCTGTGTGTACCTCACCAGATCCTCCTTCCCCGAGTTAGGTCAAAGAACATAACCTTACACAGTCTTTGCACAAAGCACTACAAATCACTTGGACTTGGCTCTGCAAGTATCAACATACAATATGAACAAAGCATTCACAACTATTTTCACTTAGCACTCTGGCCTACATATCTTGCACAAATACCACTTAGATCTACTTCATACATTGCCTAGATACTTATTTATACATTACAAAAGGGGCCTAAACATGGGTAAGACCCATGGGCCAACATCCCATACCCGTTACATAAGCCCTAAAACCCAAAAATCCCATAAAAGGGGGCGAGATCCCTCGATCTCCGCTTTGCCTGGGTGCTCCGTCTTCGACCAGCCTATCGAAGTCACAAAAATAGTCAAATATGACCAAGGTTCTCCAACTTGGTTGAGGGCCAACAAGCCCCCAACACTCACCTGTGACTCGTCCCGAGTCACTTTGATATGGACAATTCTGCTTCAAAAGCCTCGAGCTTGGCTCGAGCTGTGTCAACTTGCTACTTCACCAGATCCTCTTGCTCGGTGAACCCCTGTATGAATTTCTCGGTGACAGGCCCTTCCAAGCACTGTTCCACTATGGTCACCACTTGTTCCAGCTGTGCACCTTGTCCCTTGATTTCTTCAAATAGTGTGCAAGATTCATCCTGCACCGAATGGAGTCTCTGGGTCACTTCCAAACCATTTGTTGGCACAGGGGCAGACCCAGGGTTCAACGCTTCAACAGTGCACCAACAAAACCCTAACTACCAGCCCTTTCGGCAACACCTGCAAAGCAGATGAAGTCTCACCCGAGGTAGAGGCAAGGGGGGTTGCAGGACTCAAGTGTCTACAACCTTAGCTCGAACACAGATCTGTGATCACAATACTCAACCGAGCACTTAGAAATTAACATTCATTAGTCTTTAACCCCTATCCACATCGCAGGTTAAAACCATAATTACAGAACATGGCAGTATTAACCAAGATCTAGCACATCTAACCAGTTAGCACATAACATCAGACAGATCTAGCATTGATTCTCATAATAATCACTAAGTATTCAAGGATCTATCTATCATACACCAAAATAGTGCACTAAGAAAATCAATACATTAAACAACATGAACAACATAGCACAAAGCAAATCAACATAGGATATACGTGGTTCACCCCAGTGTGGGGATACGTCCACCAATCTTCTTCTCTTCTTATTAGTCTCTTCCAATATTCTTACATGCACCAAGCCACAACACCAACTCTGCATAGGACAAGAGATCTGCGCGTACCTTGCCATATCCTCCTTCCCCGAGTTAGGTCAAAGCACAGAGCCTTACACAATATGTGCATAAATCACTACAAATCACTTGCACTTAGCTTTGCAAGTCTCAACATACAGTATGCACAAAGCATTCACAATTTTTTTCACTTAGCACTCTGGCCTACATATCTTGCACAAATCCCACTTAGATCACTTCTTACATCACCTAGATACTTATTTATACATTACAAAAGGGGCCTAAACATGGGTAAGACCCATGGGATTACATCCCATACCCGTTACATAAACCCTAAAACCCAAAATCCCGTAAAAGGGGACGAGATCCCGTGATATTTGCTTCACCTGGGTGCTCCGTCTTTGACCAGCCTGTCGAAGTCCCAAAAATGGTCAAACATGACCAAGGTTCTTGAACTTGGTCAAGGGCCAACATTCCCCCCCCTAAGCCTATCTGTTCGAGGCATTATTTCATTACATCGATTTCCATGACCAACTGTTCTACCTTTTCCTATAGGGGCTCCAACTGAGCCTGTCATGAAATTTTCTGTGCATGTACTGCTTTTTCTTTTGCCTAAAAATTATTCATTTCTGAAACCGTCTTACTATTCTCTAGAAGTGACATTGTCCTCTATCGCTGCTTGACATATGCCATTGATTCGTGCAATTTATCTTCCTTTCCTTGCAACTCTTGTAGGCTCCCATCTTCTAATTGCTGGGTCCATAGCTGGCTGCTCTTCTCCAATAGTTCTTCCACCCTTTGTATGTTCTGCACGATGTTTTCTATAGTAGCTATTGGGTCTTACTCTCTTTATGCTCAGACTATTGGGGGAGTCGTAGGTACCACACACTCCTCCAATTCCTTGATCTGCTCTTTATATTGTTGTAGAGTCTGCACTATCTTTGTTATATTCTCCTCCAGAGATGTTTCCTCTGATACTATGTCATCTGAGATAGTTTGAAATACTGCGTCTATCTGGGTCTCCATGTGGTCCACTTTTTTCTGCGTTATATATTTTCTCTACCCTTCCTGGCTGATGGCTTCCTTCAGTACCATATTTTCTTATTGCGCTATTTGTAGATTTGTCGTGTTCGACCTTGCTCTGGGCTGGATCTCCTATGCGACACTAACTTGCAACTTATACAATGCCTTTGTTGGTATCTTGGGCATCGCCAAGTCTAATGTTTCGATATCCTTCACAGGATTCTACGTTGTTTCCTCATCGATGAACAACATATTTGGTGTTATGATAAAGTTATCACTTCCCTGTACTGTGATTTGCACTGTTTCTACGACAGGTTCTCCTTCCCTTACTGGCGTCGGTTTGTCCTTTTTTTGCTGTTCCGCCTTGATCCTCAACTATTCTAGTGCGTTTTTTACCTCCTGTACCTGTTCCAAAATTGAAGCTCGACGGATTTCTGCATTTTCCCATACTTCTGACAGTTGATATTTTACTGTCGTGACTATAACCTCTATGTCATCTACTTTTAGTGACGTTTCCATTTGTTTACTGTGGGCCTTTGCTTTCTTCCCGAGGCCATTTACTTGCTCCATTGTTCTCTTTCTTTCAGCTTCTGGCTGTTCATATGCTTCGGGCATATGTGTATCCATGTCGGTATCCTACTCAACTTCTTCATCCATGGTTACATATTGTGTCTCTGTCTACACTTACTCTGCACTCACCTATCCTGTTGGTCCTCCCGTTGCCTTCTCTATAGCCTGTGGACCATGTGTAGGACCACGCTGTGACTTATTTTGTGTCCTAGTCTTCTTTTGAGTGGAGCTACTTTCCCCCACTGTACCTATTGTTGTTTTCTTTTGTTGGCTAGTGACATTCCTGCCTATTTGTTGTGCGGGGACTATGCTACCTTGTGTCTGGACTTGTACTGGTGGTGTTGCTTTTGGAATCTATGGTAGTTTCCACTCCTTAGGCCACTCTTGGATATTTATGTGGATGCCCTACGTCATCACATAATACTTTAGTTGCAACCACTCTTTGGTTGGGTCCCTCTTTTCCTGTAGCCACATGTTGTGACACGATGCACAAAAATTCATTATCTGTCCATACTCCTGGACAATTTCTGGTGAGATCCTCCATGTATCTTCCATGCTGTTCTAAATATATGTTAAGTAATGCATGAACATGTCATTGTTGACTTTATTTACCTTGGGATGTGTTGTTCTTCGCAGCGATGTGTAACACATTGCACCACATTTGTCTGTCCTTGTCAGGAACATCGTATATGTCGGTTCATGCCACCCCATAAGTTCAATGAGGATGAATAACCATGAATAGTGGAAATTAGATCCCCAGTCTTGCGCATCCTTACAATATTATATGAATGAGTTGATTAGGTATGGGGCCCAGATCATTGATCTCCCCTTTGTGCACTGCGCCAAAACTACTACTACGCCCGCGGACACTTCTTCTTTTCGACACTTGCGCATTAATTTTCAACCGATAAATTTGGTTGCAAAGAGAGTCGCAAGATAATTGATGTTATTGATCTTGATTCCTCTGCTCCCCTTCTTTGTGCCATACTTCACTTTAATCTCATCGAAGATGTCCTTTTACTGAGTCTTCTCTTCTAGGTATTGCTACGACTTCACCCCATTTGTGGGTAGCCCTGTAATCTATGCAATGAGGTCAACATTGATTGGTACTGGCCTATCCATCAATAGGATGCCTTTGTGCACCCTTGCTAGCAACTATTTAACAAATGCATTTATGTATTTCCTACGCCCGAAGTGTGGTATGTCTAATATTTTCATGATACATGTGTTGTACAGGCCTAGGATTCATTGTGCAGGTTCCAACAGTGGCGCTCCTCATGGGCCCTCTCCTCTGCTCTCTAGGTATCTCTGCGCTTCAAAATATAGGAACTTTGTGGCATCCAAAACATCATGGTTGGATATTTTAAGGACGTCGACTCCCCCTACCATGTTATCCCCAGTTTTCACTTCATTGGGAATTTTTGACATTACTATACTTAGATCTGCTTGAGTGCGTTGCACGCCCTACGTACTAGTTTATGCTCTCAGCCTCTTTTTCCTTTGTGGGGATGGTACTCCCCCCCTCTTTCTCCATTTCCTACTCTATTTTTGGATCCATATCCTGCTACGTGGAGTCCATGGCCGGTTCTACTTCATGTGGCCCTTTTCCCCTAGACACGCCAGATTCCGTTCACTCGACATCCTCTACCAGCTGCTCGGGCTCCTGTGTGTATTCTTTCTCCTCCTCCACATGTAATGTGGTTTTATCGTATTCTGGTGTGTGGATTTATTCCACATCCACCACTATCGACATCTCACTGGTTCTGCTTTGTGGTTCCCGCGTGCTACTCTGGGTGCTTCATCCAGTTCTTCTTGGTGCTCCAACCCGCAGTGATGACATGGTGGTTAAATTCAAATGAAAATCTCTCGACTCGACGGATGGTAGCACAATTCCACACTCTATCATTCTTCCGCTCGACTCGACATTTTTCTCCTTAGAAAAAATCATAATGGGTCGGTTTTCCCCCCTCTTTCCGACTTTATAGCGTCACAGGGAAATGATAGTTGTGTCGCACTAATACTTGTCACTTTTTCCCCTTTTCGTTATGTTTCATGCGCACTATACCTATTTACTCGTTAACCATTCTTATGTTCATCATGGTTTTCTTGTAGCGCCCCATCCCGTCTGCCCAGTCCTAATCTGTCGAGGCCCTCCATGTGCGCTAAATTATTCTTATTTTTATTCTTTTTACTTTTTATTCCTTTTTTTTTAAGTATCTACGAAACTCTTTACTGTGCGGTAACTTCCTAAGTAATAGGATGTCGACTATCCACATACAATTTCAATTCACTCCCATTGATCATTCCTCTGAGTTTTGTACCTCGTAAATATTTCAACTGTACAAATACCCCATCTGTGACAATATTCACTTCATATGGTCCAAACCAATGCATTTTGAATTTTCCAGGGTGCTGAAGAAATTTACTGTCATACGCCAAGACTAGGTCTCCTTCCTTGAAACTCTTCCTTTTAATATGTCTTTCATGCCAAGATTTGTCCCTTGCTTTATGTACTTCTTTGTGAAATCCTACTAGAATCCTATCTTCTTCCATCACCATCAGCTGACTCAACCTTTGTTGTACTGCACCTCTTTCTGTTATGTTAGTGATTGTTGTTATGCGTGGACTAGGTACCAAAAATTATAATGGCACCACTGCTTTTTGTCCATACACCAACCTAAATGGTGTCTTCCTTGTCAAATTTTTGAATGTGGTCCTGTATTCCTATAATACTATTGGTATCTTCAAGTCCCAATCGTCCCTGTTGACATTGCAGATCTTTGTCAGTGCATTCTCTAGGATCTTATTAAAGGCTTCCACTATTCCATTTTATTGAGGGTGATATGGTGTACTCTTTTGATGATAGAATTCAAACTCCTTGGTCATGGCCTTGATAGTACTATTAATGAAGTGAGTGCCTTGGTCACTCATCAAAATCCTTGGGTAGCCAAATCTTGTGATCACTTTCTCAAACATGAAGTGTGTTGTTGTCTCTGCACTGCAATGTTTTATTGGTGCTGCTTCTTCCCATCTCATTAAGTACTCTGTCACCATAATGATATACCTTTCCGCTGACCTCTTTCCTGGTGGGTTAATTGGTCCCACAAAATCTATTGCCCATTTTTTGAATACTTGCAAGGTTACTTGTGGTCTGAGGGCCATATCATCTCTTCTATTCAGTTTTCCAACCCTCTGACATACATGACATTTCTGGAAGTAGTCCTTTGAATCTCTGTGAATGGTTGACCATCATAGTATTGCGTGCAATACCTTCTGTGTGGTATCGTTTCCTACATAATATCCTCCATCTATTCCCTCATGGGCCTCTACTAAAATCCTAGGTATTTCATGTTCTTGTACACATATTCTCAAGATGATGTCTGTACCCATCTTGTATAAGTGTCCTGCAATCAATTGATAGTAGACAACTATGACTACCGGATTTTTCTTCTGCACAGACTTGAATTCTTGTGGTGCGGTCCCTGTACTCAAGTATTGAATGATGTCAACAAAAAAATCATCAACTACTTGTTCTGAAAATAACTGTGCATCGGGGAAGTTGTCCTCTAAGTTCGTAGGTTCCTCTCCATTACTGATCTGTGGCAAGTGATCAGGGCCTACATTCAACTTTCCTAGTTTGACTATCACTTTGAAGTCAAATTCATGAAGCAACAATAACCATCTACAAATTCTCCCCCCCAACACTGGCTTATTGACTAGGTATTTGAGGGTAGAATGGTCTGTGAACATTTTAAAGTGTTTTCCAAGTAGGTAGTGTCTGAAATTTTGTAGTGCATATACCATTGATAAGCCTTCTCTTTCTGTAGTATTGTAGTTCTTCTCTGACTCTAACAATTTTCTGCTTGCAAATGATATAGGATGGTCTAACTCTCCTGCTCCTGGCTACGCCATAATAGCTCCAAGTGATATTGTTGATGCATCTACATGCACATGGAATGTATTTTCCCAATCTGGGAATACTAGTATTGGTGTTGTTACCATTTTGTCTTTTAAAGTTCCCAATCCTTACTAACAATCCTCATTCCACTAAAATTTACTATCTTTCCTCAAAAATTTCTCCATCGATGCTATGATTTGTGCATACCCTTTTATGAATTTCCTTTAGTATCCTGTGTGTCCTAATGTTTCTCTCAACTGCTGTAGTGATTTCGGTGGTGGTAAATTGACAATCACTGCAATCTTGGCAGGATCTACTAGTAAGCCTTGTTTGCATGCGCATTCGCCTCCCATGTCATGCCTTTCCCTCAAAGTTGGGCTGCGCCCAACAATTCATGTTGATGCATCATCCATTGCAATAGGTGAAGTACTATCACAACCAGGCAAAGGCACAATCGATCATCCGATTGCATTTGCATGTAGGAAACTATCTATGTCTGAAAAAAATTATACGACTACAAAAAGGGAAGGCCTAATCATGGTCTATGTGCTCCAGAAGTTCAGACACTACCTATTTGGGTCTCACTTCAAGATGTACACAAACCATTTTGAATTAAAATACTTATTTAATAGGCCTGTCTTAGGAGGTAGAATATTCATATGGCTATTACTATTTCAAGAATATGATTTTAAGGTCATCGTAAAACCTGTGAAACTGAATGCAGGACCCGATCATCTCTCACGGATCTTGGTAGGAGAGGATTCACATAATTTGGATGAAAATTTCCTGTATGCGCAATTATTTGCAGTCATGATGGTATATGATTATTTCACAGACATTATGGAGTTTCTACTTATAGGTGTGGCTCCCTCTGACATGACGGTGGCGCAGAAGAAACAACTGGTAGTCAAGGAAATAGACTATCAACTAATTGCAAGGAACTTGTATAATTTAGGGTCAGATAGAATCTTGAGGTGCTACATATTGGAACATGAAAGAACAACCATATTGGAGGAAACACACATCAGGATTGCAGGAGGACATTACACAGGAAAATCAATGACATAGAATATTCTATTTGTAGGGATTTAGTGGCCTACACAATTCAAGGATGCAAAGGAGTATTGTCACTCATGCGATGTATGCAAAAGAGTGGGTAAACCATCTCGACGCGAAGAAAGTCCATTAAATCCAAAAGTTACGTTGGAAGCATTTGATAAGTGGGATATTTATTTTGTGGGTCCTATCAACCCACAGGCAAGGAGATCAGGAGCAAGTTACATTATCACCACGACCGAGTATTTAACTAGGTGGGTAGAAGCAACACCGGTTGTTGATTGCACTGTAGAGACTATTGTGCAATTTCTATTTTAGAATGTAGTCACCGGGTTCAGATGTTTGCTCATACTACTTAGCGACCAAGGTACACACTTTATTAACCAAACCATTGCTGCATTAACTCATAAATTTCAGATTCATCATCATAAAAGTACACCATATCACACTCAGGCTAATGACACGGTAGAATATTTCAATAAAAGTTTGGAGAATGCATTGATCAATATATGCAATGTTGGAAGAGATGATTGGAACTTACGTATCCTTGCAATACTATGGGCATACATAAATACAAGTAATAAGTTGATGGGGATGGCACCGTTCCATTTGGTATATGGAAAATAAGCAGTAATTCCAATGGAGTTCATTTTACTTAGTCTGTGCATTGTAGCCAACACTGAGCTTTCAGACGTAGGTGAAATAGAGGAGATATTGGCATAGTTAGTCCAGCTCGAGGAGGACAGGTTTTTGAACGTATTCCATGAATAGGTGAAGAAATCTAGAGAGAAGGCCTGACATGATCGAAATATTAAGCCCAAAAAATTCCAATTCGGTGACTTGGTACTGCTCTACGAAAATAAATATCTACAACACCTAGGGAAGTTTCACATGCACTGGTTAGGGCTATATGTGATCCAATTGATAACAGAGATAGGTGTTGCGCAGTTGGGAACCTTGGATGGATAGAACTTGGATGCAATGGTGAATGGAAGTTAGTTGAATCTCTACAAAGATAGCCGATCATCTGTGCAGTGACCTATGCAACACAAAAACCCTTGTATTATAGTAGATGTACCATAGTAGCAAGAAAAACAAGAAAAACCACATAAAAAGTAGAAAAAGGGAAAACCCATAATGAATTAGTGATAGGAGAAAGGAAGAGAGTAAGCATAATCCCACGTTATCAAAACTTACGTAGTTGGATTGATAATTTACACGAAGTGAGCACTATGTCAAAGTTCCATGAGAAGATAGCGATAGGCCCACTTGTGATGAGAAATACATTACTATGTAGGGTGACACGAAAAGACCATTAAATACAGTCAGGCATGGAAAAGAAAACTGGATGGATGGCGTGACAGGTCATTAAATCACTATAGTAACATTAAATCCAAAAAGCCATCGAAAATCTTGGAGTGATCAATAGTACGTAAGGAGAATCATAAAGCGGATTTGGCATTTAAAGAGTATTTAGTTAACCAATTACCCACTTCAATGTCAGATTGGACAAGGTAGTTAGGGCAAGATAAGACAAGTCTACTTGGAAAGAACACACCATAAACTAAGTGGGAAGGAATTTCTAAGTTATATTTTTCATGCAATCCTGAGAGAACAGAGCAGAGTGGACCAGCACAAGTTACAATGACTCACACAAAGATAGAGAGTTCATTCGCAAGCTCAACAGATATTAGAAATTGCACCATCACAAATAGGAGCTCCATTTAATGCAGTAAGAAAACGGTTGAAGCAACCATTAGAGGTTGAGGTAGAAGAAGTGCCTAGACCTTCGCCCCCAACACCTACACTATTTTTTTACATAGATTATTTTCCTTCGAGGATAGATGACGCACCCTTAATCACATTACCTTCGAATGCCAAATATCCATTACCCATAGCACCAGTCTCGAAGGGTGTTAGGAAAGACGAGGACATGCTCGAAAAGGTGGCCAATTACTTGAAGTTTATGGATCATGACATCACAGAAATGCATAAGTTCCCTGAGTTGTCTAGGGATCAATATTTATGCACAAAGATAGACCTCGGTACAGGAAAAAATCAGGTGGAAGTGCAAGCATGGGCATCAGGTCTAAAGAAATCTGAGATACTTAAGTTGTTCAAAATTCCACATTTCAGATGGAGTACAAAAATCAATGCCTGTGTCAAGGTATTGCTCAGTTGTGTCCATGGGGGAACACTTTGGCTAAATCCCCCAGTTTGGCGTGCATTACAGGGTTGAGCAAGGAAGGCGAAGACCTGAATTTACTATTTATCAAAATGGGAGAGAGATCCCTCTCTAATACCATCAAAGACAATTACAATACATTCCAAGGAAAACACGGTCTAGATGTAAAGAGAATCAATGACCCGGAGGTCAAGTTCGTGATGTAGGTTTTGTCTTGCAATTTATTGTGTAAATCTCAAAAGGAGGAGGTCCTAGCGGCTGTCATCACTGCCAAAAAGAGATTCAAGGAAGGAAGGCAGATGAACTGGGAAACTTTCCTCATAAATAAATTCTTGCAAAACTGCACATAAGCCTAGGAAAAGGCATGAAATTTCATTACACGTGGATCCTTATTCTTATTGCGTTGGTCGGATGGTAGGAGCCCACATTCTACTAGTGCATGCGAGTTTCAGGTCACAGTCCCTATGCTGCTAGATACACCAACTTATGACATTACACCATAAAGTGACAGTAGACAAATACCAACATTGTTTTTTACTCATATTTATAGTTAATCATGAAAGTGGTAGAGAATACAATATGGATTCCCATGGAAGCCATTATCACCTACCTAGATGTTGTGTGGTTCAGAGTAGGCATGCACCATATTTATGTGCAAGCTAAGAAGGATCCTACGTGATAGGAATTACCAAGCAATTATCGGCTAACAATGGAAGAGGTGAATGCCATCATCAATGACTGGGAGGATTATTGGATGAACCCAACTTAAAAGCCACAATCCTCCTGGAAGGACAAATATAAAGACCAAAGTGAGGAGGAAGATGATCAGAGATGCACAAATGGTGTGGAAAAACACCTAGACAAAACAAAAGTCCCTGAAGTTGGCCTCAAAAGGAAAGATCAATATCCCAGAGGGATGCTAGAGAAGACATGGGGAGCATGAAAGAAAGAAAAAGCAAATGGAAAAAATCCCTTTTTCATTTTGGCTAATGATGATATGGTGCGCATTGGGGACTTGATATGCTATTCCACTGAATATCTATGGGGGGAAGATGCGACAAAGTATGAATATCACTAGAATAAGGTACAAAATTAGTTGGAAGTCCCAGAACAGTTGTTATAAACATCATGTGTGGTGAAAGACCCTAAGACAGGGGACGAACCATCCACAACACATAGGACAATCGAGGCGGGTGAGAAGGAAGCTCTAGTCCAACCCTTGTGGGAGTATCACACTACACAACTTGAGGCAGCTGCGCTGGAGTTTCCAGTAGGGGAAGTGCATGAACAACTTATGGCCTTAGGCCAACTTAATATCATGGTCTCAAGCTTACCCATTCACAGGAAAGAGAAAATCCAAGCACAATTTGTACAGGATATACAACATTGAGGTGACACTGCACACCAATACTTAGTCAAATTAAGGGACAAAAGTTCCCAAATACAGATAGAGTATGATATGGCCCTGTGGAAAAAGAAAGAACTAGAAGACATATTGGAAGAAATTATGAAGACCCAAGAGAGTGCAGAAGAAAGGGAAATGAAATCCCAAAAGGAGAATGATGACACGGATGCTATCGTACAAAGGACCTAGGCCATTGTCCAAAATTTATACAAGAAAGTTACCAAAGTCCCCTTGGTTGTTGAGGTCGCCATGGAGGAAAAATTGTTGAAAATTGGGGATGTTATGAAGAGATTCCGAGAGTAGGTCCAGGATCTCCAACAACAAACCACACTAGTCACACAACCTGAGGTGTACGAGGGTAGATTGCAGACGACAACAATAATAGTTTCCACGATTAAGAATTTTGAATATGATTGTGCATGCCTTTGCGAGGAAAGCACCAAAGTCTGGGAAGAACTCATTGTGGACCCAAAAATGTAGGGCATAGAGGCAAAACTGTGAGCAACACAAGAACATGCCAATGAGGAAATTGAAAAGGCAACAACATTACCACCGATCGAACACATGGTGTCCATTTTGGTGCAACACCAAGAATACGTTGAAGTAGAGTGACTGAGGGACCAAATAAGGTGTTGCAACAAAGTCTTGGATCTAGGAAGGAGGAAGCGGTCAAGATTATTGGAGATTTGACCACCGTCCAGGAGAAGGTCAAGAAGGTTGTGGCTGATACAGATAATAAATTGCACGATTTGACTGAGCAGGCCACCGAGGAGATCACCGCCAAAGAGGCCACCGTTATCACAGTGGTCGAAGTGGCCAAGGCTTCCATGCAACAATTCATTGCAGCATGGAAGAACACGTGACATGCCTGAGTGGATCAAGACGAGCCATAGGTGAGTGTTGGGGGCATGTTGGACATGCAATTTTGGATATAATTTTGGGAAGAATCTAAGTATGAAGGAAGCGTGCAAAAGGAAGGACTCACGTAGAAAGAGGGACTCACACAGAAGATAGAAAGGGTGCAAAAGAACATGAAGGATGAAGATAGCGTAAAGAAGAAAGGATAAATCAAGAGAGAAAGGAAATGAAGCATAAAGACGGAAGGATAAAGAAAGAGAGCAAGAAAAGGAAGTGCAAACGACGATAGTGATAATTTCCAGAAATAAAATAAAAACACAAAATATGTATAAAGTACAAGAAGTAGAAGAAGGTAAATATCCAGTTAACTGAAGTTGGCTATGCCATGCATTGTAATGGGTAATTTTGGGATAGATAAGAATAGAACTTGAAACCCTATATTTTTGGGTATAAATATGTAACAGGATTGGTATAGAGAGAGACACACATAGATATCAAGAGAGACAGTCACACAGATGTTATAACCCTAAAATGCACCATACAGGTTTACCTGGCATCAGGCCAACTCATGCCTCTTCCTAGCCAAAGCAATGCTGAGTAACTCCTCAAAAACCACTCAAAACAAGCAACCCGCACCCTAACTTCTCACTGGGTGCGGGCATCCTCTTGCTGTCCTCTTACTGCACGCGGGTATCCGCGGGCTAGCCTAAAACAGCCCGCGAGTACCTAACAATGCAAAAAATCAGGGAAGTTTCCATCGAGACTCGGGGCTTTTTGTCAGTTAA
>JZKD02S1674429.1:259233-272976 GCA_000966675.3 Picea glauca | reverse complement strand
CCTTTTTCTTGTCATATTCAATGTGTTGGGCATATAAATAGTACTCATCAATGGTATTGGGATCGAATAGAAAAAATCACCTCCTTATATGGTTTTGAAGACCATATAAGTACTTGATGATCACATCTAGGTCCTAGGGATTTATTTCCAAATGACTGACTTTCTTCTAAAATTCTATAGTGTACTCTTCTAAACATTGTCCTTTCCTTTGTTGGTAATAGTGTCACTGGATCCTCTACTCATCTTAAAATTCAATAGGTTAAATTGCAACTTGAGAGGTATTTAAATACCTCCCACTTAGTTACTAGTGGGTCTCCCCCCAACCTAAAGGCCTCAGTGTGACTCCCCCATGAAGTATGTGCATGGCCTTCTAGCTTCAATCTAGCAAAAACTATTTTTTGTTCCTCTCATACATTATGCACATTGAAATATACATCTAATTGCTACGTCAAATGATTCAACTTAAGTATCAGTCTAGTTCAACTTCATAGGGATTGATATTGACCTTCACTTTGATGAATTAAATTAGGTAAGATGCCCCCCCCTGGAGTGGGGGATATATATGAGTCTTGAATGTTGACAAGGGGATGGGGGAAAGGTGTTGATAGGTTCTTTTTGTTCTTTTCTTAATCTTTAAGAGTGTAGGTACGTGGGATAGGGTAAGGGTGTTTTTTTCCATGTCTATATTTTTTGAGGGAATGTTTGTCTTTCTTGTTTGTGGGTAGAATGGACGGGTAAGAAAAAAATTGTGGTGGAATTCATTTTTATTTGTCTTTAAGAATAATTTTAATTAGTTGGTATTTGAAGTTGCTTTATTCTACATAGAAATAATGGATTTAAAAAAAAATAAAAAATTATTTAGTTAATTGAAAATAACAATATTACTTTATTCATATTTATTTTTTTGAAAATGTAATATATTTTATGCAATAGACTATTTAACCATTAACACAATATCCCACTTCTTCATAAATACTTAAACAATTAAAATATGAAAAAATATGTTTAAGAATTTCCTTTTCCTTTTCTTCCTTTTTAAGGATACCATCAATTTTAATAATTTCGATATGTTACTTGTTTATGCACTCTATGCATGAGAGAGGAATACATGTATCACCTCACACTCATAGTCCTGCTTCTAATGAATATAATGGTGAACATTATCCTTTAATTTTGACAAAAGACAAGTGTTGGATCATATCATATGAATTGGGTTCCAACTCCTTACACTTGGTGAACTTCCAAGGCATATTGATTTAAGCTAAATTACATGCACATGTTAATAAGTATAATGCACATATTAATAAGTATAATGTTGCATAATAAAGGGAAGCACTTCCCCTAGATTTAGTGTGATAGCAAATAAAAAATGTATAGTTAATATAATAACAATATCTCTACCAAATGAATTCTTAAATTGCCTTTTTCCCATGTAAGTAATTCAATCCATTTTTTTTTATCATAATCGTACATAAGATTTGTGGTTGAAAAAAATTGATTAAGAAGGAAATGGTTTTCTTGGGTTAAGGTTTGCTACAGATCTTTACGAGTAGAGCGAGAGGCTATAACTTCCACAAACGGGGCCCAACTCCCCCCTCCTCTAAACAAGTGGTCATAGGTGGCCCGATAAAGGCAGTGGTAATGGACAATACCATCAAAATGGTGACATGGAGGGTAAAAATAACAAAAAAAAATATAAAGGGGAAGCTGAATCAACAAAAATGACACTTACACGGTTATGAATGCAAACAAAAAAAAAAAAGAAAAAAAGAAAGGGGGTTGGCTAGTTAAAACCACTGAGAACCCAAGATATGAGGTAACATAAAAAAAAGTGGGAGACTAAATACAAAATATGAATGATTATGCAATTATCAACAAGTTCATGGGTAGTTGGCTATCTAAAGGAGCCTTTAACCCATGGGTGAATACTAGGTGGAAAGCGAAGGGATACATGGATCTCAAATTGGGGTCTAAAGGACTCTTCATAATGATTTTCATAAACATAGAGGATAAATAAATGATCTTTAACGAGGACCCATTATTTCGATAGGTTTACATCTTAGGTAGTAGATGAAGAGGCTTAGACCATAATAGGAAGATTTTACACCAGCCCTAGTGTGGATTGCCTATACTCATTACCACATGAGTACCAAGAAGAACATGAACATACATTAGAAGGAATCGATAATATCCTTGTTAACTTCTTTAAAACATTGAAATTCACCAAGAAAGGTAAGTATACATCATATGCTCAAATTTTGGTTTACATGAATGTCTTGGAAGCATTTTTAGTATTAATCTAAAACAAATTTCAAGATGAGGAATGGATAAAAACCCTAGATTGAAAGCATGTGCAATTTTTCTACTAGAAGTTCCATAAACATGGACACTTATTTAGGGATTTCGTTCTAAATATAGTAGTCGTAATGGAAAAAACATGGGAAGAAATAGATAAAGAAGGCTTCAAAAAATTCTAGAACAAGTGAAAGTTAGGGAAACAACAATAGAAAGCTATTGGAAACACTATTCAAAAAAACAAAAACAACTTATATTCCATCATAAATGACCAAAAGGAGAAGGGAACAACACCCATGTATATGCCTATAAATTTAGAGGCCAAGCTTGAGTCAAACTTGTGTCAGAATAGAGAGACAAGGAATACCCAAGGGGATGTCAATATGGATCCAGAGATGGACCCCAAAAGAAGGATAATAGAGATCAACAAAGGCAAGGTAACCCAAACTCAAGCACTGATGTAAGATAAGGAGATGAAGGGAGAAATATAAAAGGAAGAGGAGGAAGAAGGTCAAGAGGAATTGGAAGAGGAAATTGAATAAAAAGGGGAGGATGTCAAGATAGTTAAGGTATATATCTAGCCACTCCTAGATATGTATGGAAAAGATCACCTAGAGAACCTAACAAAGGAATAAATTCAATATCTACAATAGGAGATGATCAAGGGGAAAATCAAGATGACAAGATAAGTCATGTTCCATGGAAACACCATTTATTAGGTATCAAAACATATAACGTCAAACCTAAAAAACTAGGAAAGGAAGAAAATAGGAAAGTATGACGATCAATGAAGCAAATTCTAGAAGAAGTAGGAGCTCAATTGATAAATTATGGTAAAACCAAATTTCTCATGGAGGGAAACCTTCTTTCCCAACCCTTAGTTTAATATGAAGGTATTTGGTTTCATGTATGGGATTAAGAATGCACATGACCCATTGAAAGGTAACCTCAACTATGACTACTCAGAGCATTAGATTTATTACAGATACTATTTAGGTTTAAACCACTTTTTGGTCCTGGAGTAAGACCTAAAAGTGCTTCTGATTAACTAAGAGCTAGTATTCCTCGGGCATAAGAAAATAGGCTAAAGATCCAAGTCTCTCGACTAAAGACCAAGAATCCAACAGGAGTAAAAGTCTGTGGGACCCAAGGGTCTCGACCTAATACCAAGATTTCAGTTAGAGTAAAATTCTATGGGACTCAAGGCTCTCAGCCCAAGACCGAGAGTCTAGCATGAGTAAAAGTCTATGGGTTATTTCAAGTGCTTTGGTTTTCTTTGAATACCAATGATGAGTGAGGCCGCATTCACAGATAGAAGCTAGTAATGGTTGTCCTCATTATCGATTGAACACTAAGTTATGATATGTTTTTCCACCTTTTCAAATAAAAAAAATAAAATAGTGACTCATCCCTACAAAAAACCTAACAAAGTTAAGTCTCATTCATCAAGATTTTGAATAGCATGGATGTAAAACATTTATGTAGCAATACCATAATGTTCATTTGTATGGTTATTATGACTAGCGACATAGGTTAGATGTAATTTGTTCACATGTGTTACTTATGTTATCCTATAGATAATTTCAATTTTGAATGGATGGAATTTAATTTGTTTAACAATTTGATTCAATTAAAAATAAAATTTGATTAATATTTATTGAAATATATAAATTGTATATATATATATATATATATATATATATATATATATATATTTTATTTTAGTATAATTTAAATTCCATCTTGTCAAAAATGAATGTAATGTTGAAATGTTCCATTTAATTTGAATATTCTTATTTATTTTAAAGGTTTTTTTTAATGTGATTATGAAAAGGAAACCATTAACATTAACATAGAATAAAATTGTGGACAAATAAATTTATGGATTAAAAAAATACCTATCCATCTGATCCAGGTGGATGTTGGTGGCCACCCACCTATTCCACTAGCTCAAAAAACAATTTTCCACCTTCTCATTTTTTCGACAGTTTTTCGGGTTCCAAAATTCTGGGGCTGTTTTGAGGCCCTAAACGACGTTTTTTGGGGATTTGGGGCCGAGGTGACTGTTAAAGATACTGACTTGGGCTAGTCGAAAATCGTTCTTCTCAATTATACCTTTCCAACAGGCTATCACGTGGCTAAAATGGAGATCGTATGCAAACGTTACGACACTGGGAAGTTGATGTACTAACTTACCCAAACGGGGCCCACATGACTTTTGGCGCTTCATCCCTTAGGGTTAGGTTTTTGGATGTATAGGGTTTTTGAAATTCCCGTTTGTTGTAAAAATTCCTTCAGAGCCTCATTGTAATGAGCTTATTGTGAATGAGAGCAACCGACACATCCCTTCTCAGAGACAATCCGTCACCATTTCGACAAGCTTGTTTTCCACTGAATTTTAGAGTTTCAACTTATTTCCTTATTGAATAGAAAACCAATTTTACTGTATCTTTGTTATTATGTGTTCAACATTGCTTAATGTTTTGTATTCATTTCATTATTCTCATAAAATCTGAATCGGTGGTATCAGAGTGGTCTTCTCCTTCTCATCTTAATGCATGTCCCCAACGAGGTCAGGGTACAAAGAATTGGGTCTCGAGCTTGTTTCTCTTGAGGAAAAAATCTCTCGCATGCCCAAGCGACCTCTCATGGTAGGATAAAAGAAATATGACGAGACATGATATCCTTTCAAAATGTTTCTTGAGGAATCCCTCATGCAACAGAGGAACGAGATGATGAATAGTTTCACACAAATCCTTCGGCGGCTACCAACATGCGACACTTCTTCCTCTATCGGAGGTGCCACCCCCTTCAAGGTACAAATCAAATTCGATATTCCTGTATTTGAAGGTTAGATAGACAAAGATGCTGTAAACAAGGGGTTGAATCTACTAGAAGGGTATTTTTTTGTCCATAAATTTTCGAATAGAGAAAATATTACTTTTGCTCTCCTCAAAGCTGTTCCCCATGTTAAAGATTGGTGGGAAACTTTCTGTGAGAAAAAGGAAACATAGGAAATCTCATTATTTACAGTCGCGGCCACCTGGGAATCCTTCATGGATGCTATTAAGCAACAATACTACCCTTTCGAAAGTTATGACGACTTGTATACCAAATGGACCACACTGCGACAATAAAGAGACCAAGCAGTGCCAGAGTTCACAAATGTCTTCCATACCTTGTGCACCAAGATGGGTATCAAATATTCAGAGCGACGTCTGGTGCTCAAGTATCATGGTGCCCTACATAGATACATTCAGACTGAAATGGAATTTTTGGACATCTCGTCCTTGGGCATGGCCTACCGATATGCCGCCAAAATCGAACAGAAGCTCAAACAAAAGATGTGACAATTTGGGCCTGGGAACCGCTCACAGCAAAAGCCAGGAAATGATGGCCCCAACATAAAGAACAAAGGATAGAGCAAAGATGGATAGTATTAGGAAAACCAGTCCAAGCCGCAAGCAAAGAAGGACAATGAAAATAAAAAGAAAGATACTAGGAAGTGGTGCGACTTCCATAAGAGCCCTTGGCATAACACTGTTGATTGTCGCTCAAAGCAGTCCCTGGTGGCCGAAGTGAAAACCCTCTAAATCAGATGCGGGTTCTAAATCTGAGTTAGAACTAGAAAGGGGAAGATAAATCATTGACACTGAACCCAGTGCCACAGTTGCTACCACCAAGCTCCAGCCTGGTGAACCAGACGAACCAGAAGAAGGCAAGTGCCTCTTCCATTCACAGATGTGGGTAAAAGGCACCCCGCTGCACTTCATTGTTAATAGTAGTAGCCAAAAGAACCTCATTTCAACAGAGGTCATTAGGCTCTTGGTCCTACCGACAATGCCACACCCACAACCCTACACCATTGGATGGCTCTGCCAAGGAAGTGATCTCCATGTCAGCTAGCAGTACCGATTGTTGTACGACATCAATCACTTCAAAGACGAGGTATTGTGTGATGTTGCTCCTCTCGAAGTTTGTAATTTTCTTTTAGGCCAACCTTATTTATGGAAACATCATGTTGTATATGAGTCTAGGCCTTGTAGTGTTATTATTACTTTGAACAAGAAATTGTACAGGATACCTGAGGCAGTCCCTCCCAGTGCTATTTCCTTGATCTCTGCCAAGCAATGCAGGAAGGTCATCTCTTAGACCAGGAAATATGTCTTCTTCATGATTCTCTCTTAGAGTGAGCGAAAGATCACAGCCACATCCAGGGCCTTCGTGGCTGATCTCTCCACACAATAGAAGAAAATGGATAGGGTCGTGGAAGAATATTAAGATATCTTCTCCTCTCCTACCAGGGTACCTTTGCACTTCCAGGTCAAGCATCCCATTGATTTGACCCCAGGTGCACCGCTACCCAATGGGCCAGTCTACCACTATTGTCTGTTAGAAAACAAGGAGATCAAGAGGTAGATACTAGAGATTCTCCACAAGGGGCACATCCGTCCCAGCTCATCGCCTTGTGGGAGCCCAATCATGCTAGTGCAGAAGAAAGATGGGACCCAATGACTCTGCATTGATTAATGGGTCATGAATAAAATCACAGTCTAAAACCAACACCCAATTCCCCGAATCAAATGCCTCCTTAATCAGCTCATGGGGGCCATATAATTTAGTAAGATTGATATGAAGTATGGCTACCACTAAGTCCCAATAAAATGGACAGATGTATGGAAGTCTACCTTTAATTCAAAAGAAGGTATTTTTGAATGGCCGGTCATGCCCTTTGGTTTGACAAATGCTCCAACAACTTTTATGAGGATGATGGAGGATATCCTACAACCTTTCACCAATACTTTTGTAATGATGTATCTGGATGACATCCTCATCTACAACAAGACTTGGGTGGAACACTTGCAGCATATTCAGCAGGTTCTGCACACCTTGCGACAACACAAACTATATTCAAAATTGGAAAAATGCTCCTTCGGCATGGACATGGTCCACTACTTAGGCTACATCATTGATCAACATGGTGTGCATGTGGATCCAACCAAGATCCAGGTCATACGTGACTAGCCAACCCCAACCACACTCACTGAACCTTAGAGCTTCTTGGGCCTCGCTAATTTCTATCACAGGTTCGTGTTGGGATTCTTTGATATTGCATGGGCCCTCAACCAAGTAATCGGGGGTGGTGGTAAGGAAACATTTGTGTGGGGCCTATCCTAAAAACAAGCCTTCAATGACTTAAAGAAGCATTTGTGTTCATCCCCAATACTTTCATTATCGGATCTGAAACATCCCTTTGAGATCGAGATATATGCTTTAGACTATGCTGTGGGTGCCGTTCTCACTCAACACGACCACCCCATGGCATATCATAGTGAGACACTATCATATGTTGTCCGTAATTTCCCTACTTATGACAAACAAATGTACTGCATTGTGAAATCCTACCGCCAATGGAGACATTACCTTCTTGGGAAGGAGATAATCATCCACACTGATCACAAGCCACTACAGTTCATGCAGACCCAATGAAAATTGCAGAATGACCGCCATAAGAAATGGTCCACATACTTACAATAGTTCCACCTACACATCAAATATAAAACAGGAAGTACCAACCGAGTTTATGATTTCCTCAACCGACCTCCAGTCACGACACTCACCATGGTGCTAGACTCTTGCGTCCATGAGACCTCCGAATGGCCCCAACTCTACGATACAGACCCCGACTTCTCCACCACCTACCAAATGTTCGGCGCCAACTCAGTGGTCGCTAATTTCTATCTTTAGGAAGTGCTATTGTTCCATATGATCCATCTCCGTGTTCCATCAAGTGAGCGCATGAAGCTGATTTGAGAAGCTCACTATAGTCGGGTGGCAGGACACTTTGGCATCAAAAATATAGTGGCAGTGTTGCAGACACATTTCTATTGGATGAAACTTTGACAGGATGTCGACAAGTATATCAGGTCGTGAACCGCCTATGCTATTGCCAAACCGACCACTAAAAAACAGAGCCTGTACACCCCTCTACCTACTCCTAACAGGCCGTGGGAATCCATCTCAATGGACTACATGTCGGGCCTCCCATCCACCAAGAGGGGAAATGAATGTGTTTTTGTGGTTGTTGATTTCTTTTCCAAGATGGGGATTCTAGCTACCTGCAAGAAGAATATCACAACATAAGCCAATGCCAATCTCTTCTTTGAACGAGTATGGGTACATTTTGGGATCCCAAAAACCATTATCTCAGACCGTGACAGTCAGTTTCTCAACACATTCTGGTCAAGCCTCTGGTCACTGCTGGATACCAAGCTCACCAAATCCACTGCCTTCCACCCCCAAACAGATGGCCAAACAAAGGTCATCAATCATATGATCGTACATATCCCGCGCATGTACAATTCAAAACACCCCCGCACATGGGATGGGATTCTTCCCTATGTCCAACATAGCTACAACCGAGCCCTGCATAGCTCGACTAGGAACAACCCCTTTCAGGTGGGGGTGAGATTCCAACCATTGGGCCCCATGGATGTTGCACTACCCCTGGAGACCACCTTGGCTGACTCATCCCCTTCTCCACCAAAAGCTGACAAAGCCACCCGATTCATTGAGAGAATCCAACACATCCGCCAACAGGTTCAGGATATTCTACAGAAGTATAATTCCAAGTACAAGAAACGCCATGATCAACATCAGGTGCCACATAAGTTTCATGTGGGCGACAAAGTTTGGTTGTACTTGCAGAAAGAACACTTTACAGGGCCCAATTAGAAGCTCCGCCCACTCCATTATGGGTCATATACCATCACCAAGGTTGTGGGTGACGATGCATTTGAGTTCAACATTCCCCCTTTCCTTGGCCTACACCCAGTCTTCAACGTGGCTCTCCTTCGGCCATATTTCCCACCATTATTGGACACTTCAGAGATAGCAGAGAAGTTGACACCAATAGAGCTCAACCCTGATTGCATGCACCAGGAATCTAGTGATCAGATTGTGGATGCACAGATCAAGGGCACTCGACAACAAAGGATACAACTTTATCGAGTCGTCAAAGTAGGGCAGCTCCTGCACCAAGGAAAGTGGCTCACCCAGGGCCAAATTCAACATAAATTTCCTCATCTGATGGGGGACCTCAACGCAATGGAGACAATTTTTTCCTAAGGGGGGAGGATTGATATAGGTGGATATCGGTAGCCACCCACCTATTCCACTAGCTCGAAAAATATTTTTTCACCTTGGCATTTTTCAGCATTTTTTCTTGTTCCAAACTTCCGGGGCCGTTTGGAGGCACTAAACGATGTTTTTTTGGGATTTGGGACCCAAGTGATTGCTGGAGGCGCTAACCTAGGCTAGTCAAAAATCGTTCTTCTCGGTTAGACCTTTCCAATGAGCTATCATGCACCTAAAACTGAGATTGCATGCAAAATTTACGATCCTGGGAAGTTGATGTACTAACTTACCCAAACGAGGCCCACATGACTTTTGGCGCTTCATCTCCTAAGGTTAGGTTTTTGGATGTCTAGGGTTTTTGATATTCCTGTTTATTGTGAAAAGGCCTTCAGAGCTTCATTGTAATGAGCTTCTTGCGAATGAGTGCAACCAACACATCTCTTCTTAGAGATAAGCCGCCACCATTCCAACAAGCTTGTTTTCTGCTGGATTTTACAGTTTCATCTTATTTCCTTATTGAATAGAAAACCAATTTTAATGTATCTCTGTTATTCTGTGTTAAGCATTGTTTAATAATCTATATTCATTTCGTTCTGCTCATAAAATCTAGATCACAATTTTTTATTTATTTTTAAATATACTATATATAAAAGAAACCATTAATATTGATATAGAACAAAATTGTCAACCAATACATTTATGGATTAAAAAACTACCATCTCATATTTTGCTTATCTCATATTTTGCTTTTAAGAAATGCTCTATAAACTTATATATAGTCTCTCATTTTTTACTCTTTCTTATAACTTAAACTCTTATTTAATATATATTAAATAAAAGTTGTTTTAAGAGGAGAAAGTTATTAATTTATGTGAAGATAAATTGAAGATCATTAAAATATTGAAATGCCATGAATTTATTTTTATGTATAAAAATGAACATCAAATTTCTAAGTTGATGTACACATTATGTACTTGTTACTATATAAAACAAGGCAGCGAGGCTGCGCGTACTGCCTCCTCAGCCTGCCATAAATTATTAAATACAAATATAGCTTTGATGGAGTATGCCGCGAATTTCCTAAGGTTATTAAGGTTGTTGCTCTGAGAAACGCAAAATACAACCATTCTCGATTCGCCGTCATGAAGTTCCGTACCTCTGCCAGCCTGCCATAAATATAAATATAGCTTTGATGGAGTATGCCACGAATTTCCTAAGGTTATTAAGGTTGTTGCTCTGAGAAACGCAAAATACAACCATTCTCGATTCGCCGTCATGAAGTTCCGTATCTCTGCTAGCCTGCCATAAATTATTAAATATAAATATAAAATTATTAAATACAAATATAAAATATAAATTCAACTTACCCTTACCCAGTCTGTCATGTCATTGAGTTAATTCTGATCTCGAAATACGTGAAGGCTGCAATAACACTATAAAGTTATCAGCCAATAAAATGTAAGAAAATTCAGTTTTTTTACATATTAAAAAATAAAATTTTGAGTTTGTTATGTTACACATTAAGTTTTTTACAAAATTTTTAAAGTCAACCCAAATTAATAGAGTAGTCAAAGTGAACTCATCACTATGTAAACTGCCTGGGAGGCAGTACAATAAACGACGAGGATGTACATTTATATAAATAAATGAAAAAAAAATATATATTTTTTAAATAATTAAATACAAAATATTTTATTATTTAATAGTAAATAAAGTATTTAAATAAGTTTAAGGGATTATCTTAATTAATTATTGTCAATGTTATTTAGTATTTGATTAGTTATGTGTCAATAAAATTTGGGTTGAAAAATTTAGATAAATGACACTAAGATTTTTAAAGATACTATTCATTATTGTCAAGAAACATCTCTTAATTTAAAAAAAATAAAAAAAATAAAAAAGAAAATATTTAAATAATATAAAAATTAAGTAAAAATAAATAAATTTGAATATTAATACTAAATTAATAATACAATTTTACATTAGCATAAAAAATTCAAAAAATAAAATTAATTCATTATAAATCTTATAAATTAAAAGAACTAACATTTTATTTGACCCATTAAAGTATTCAAAAATAATGTCAATTGGGTTTAGCCTGGGTGGGTGGGAGGAAAGTTATCCTCCCCTCGCAAGTGCAGTTCCCACAAGTGACATATTTAGTTCTTAATGACTATAGTATTGTAATATATTTTAGCCTTGTTGTTGACCAACCTTGTGTCCTGAATATTCTAGGGCTTACCTTGGGTACCATCCTTGAAATGAGTGGAAGTACTCAGGGGTTTTCCCTGTGCTAAAAAAGGGAAAAATATTTTTTTCTTAGTGTGTAGGATTAGGGCAGGAGAGGATGGATGATGGTCCAGCTAGTGGACTATACGAAAGACTTGCTCTTTGAAGACCTCATATTTTTATAGTCACCAGGGACTTCATTGCTTGTAAGCTCTAGGACAGACTAGAGGATCAGGTGGATTCTACTAAAAGGCTTATCGGTGGTTCGGGAGTCGGCTATCAACAAATCCAAAAGATTGTGATAAGAAAGGATATTGTCAAGATCTTGTTAGTACATCAATTGAGGTGTTGGGTTGTTTGAGGGATTGCAAATATACTGGAGCTAGTTGTTCCCATTCACTGGTGATTTAAATGGATGGGAAGAGAGTCATTGGTTATAGAGAAGAGGAGGCTCGACTTGCAAAATTTATTGATGTGTGTCCAAAGGAGAAATATCATGTAACTGTACGGAGAGGTGAGGGGTTCATTGGTGAGCATTTAGACTAAACTTTACAACAAGGGGGGTATTTTTTGAGCTCTAGTTTGAAGCCTCGAAGGAGGAAAAGAAAGGAGGTTAAATGTCAAGGAGGAGTGGTGTTGTTGGTTGTTAGATAATATTTATGGGTGGAACAAATCTTGGATTTATCATGGAAGACACTGGTAGGAAAATTCTTAGGTCGATGAGTCAATATGGACAAAATTTGGAGGTGGGTGAATGAGGTTTGGCACACTGGACTGGGTTATGGGCCTATCTATTATATACTATCTAGAGGATGGTTGGGGTTTATTTTCCATTCGATGGAGGATGATAATGTAGTTTTGAAGGGGTTCTGGTTTCTATATCTTTCTCTTCTATCCTTGAAGTTGTGGACTCCTCTGTTCGACCCAAAAGTCCATTTTATGGGGAGTACACTAGTATGGGTTAAATTTCCAAACCTGCTTATGGAGTTTTGGGCCAAGAAAGAAGTTAGGGATATTAGGGATTTGTTGGGGAAGACTATTTTTGTTGAAAAAAAATTCTTGAAGAGTGTGTCCTACTCAGTTGTGAGGGTTATTGGAGATATATATGTTAGCAAGGGTCTCCTCGAATCCTTGGACTTTTTCTAGGAAGGGAAGATGCACACACAAATTATGGATTACATGAATATTCCCTTCCAGTGTGCCCAATGCCATGAATAGGGCCACATCTTCTATGATTGCAAAAAGTTGATGGTTGAGAAGATTTAGAGGAGGAAGGCTACAAATTTCAGTGGGTTGGGAGGTGATATTTATGTTTCTTCATTTCCTACTAAGTCACTGGGAAAGCAGGATGTTGATAATGGTGTGGCTGGTGAGAAGAAAACATCTTTGGGTTGGAGGGAGATCCCTCCTTCAATTCCAGAAAGTATAGTGATAGGGTACCTCTCAATTCCACTTATTGCAGGTTTAATGAGTATTGTGAATTTAGGCTTGAATAGAGGTGATGCGTCATAAAAAACTGGTGACTACACTCCTTCAACATTTGAACCAAGGGATTCAACAACTTGTGGTCACGAGACAGTGATGAACCTTTCCTTGGGTAAGTTCAATACTACTTTCTCTTTCTTGTCTAGTTTTGAAACTAGGGAATGTAAAGGGGAAAGTGGTAGGTTTTGGGTAGATAATTAGAAGACTCTAGGAGGGGTTACAAGTCTACATTTACTTCATTACTCCTAGAGACACAAGCCGAGCTATTTCAATTATATCCCCTTGTGTTCTTGGTGGATATTTCGAGGGACTCATGACCCTCTTTTCTTGCTAAATGAAGTTCGAAGGGGGATATTGTGACTGATACTTCTTCTGTACTCTCCATATTGGGTGGCCATTATCATCCTTGAAGGGGGTTTGGTACCCTTGATCCTCCATAGTATGGAGATTTTGATATTGACTCATTGAAGGAGTTGAGTCCTTCTTCATTTGGTATTAAGTATTCTCTAGAAAGGGCACACGAGAAGGGCATTAAGGACATAAACCAAGGTCATCAAAAACTGATATCTAGGTCCCTTAGAGAAGACCATGCCTCTT
>JZKD02S1674429.1:222685-238862 GCA_000966675.3 Picea glauca | reverse complement strand
TACTTAAATTAATCATAATCAAGAATAACTAATTAATAATAAATAATTAGTTAATGTTATTGTAAGAAATAAATATAGTTTAGCTAATCTTTTAGGATTATATTGTTAATTAATTATAATTAATAATCAAGGGTCGTTACATGCTCTAAAACTGTCTAATCTAGAATTGAATTCTATCTACCTGCATTAACTACTATAAATGCCTCCTACCTACTAAGGATGAGAGATACAAGGCTCAAGGTCCGATTACAATATACAAGTGCGCCTCATCTTAATAGCTCATTTAAGATTGCGCAACAATTTCCAAGGTGATTTCAAAATTTGTGCTGGCTTGTCGAGCTGTCCTTTTGGTTTCTGCACTGGCTCGCTTGACGTGGGAGATGCTCTTGCATCATAATCCCTCGCTTGAAAAATTTCATGGTCTCCTATCCATGAGCTCCTGCACGGTCTGTCCATGCTTCTGTATCTCTGCTTCATTCTCCCAGCTGACATCTTCAACTAGATGTCCCTTCCACTTGAACAAGTATTCAAAGTATTGTTTTCTTCTGGTCTTCTTGCCAATTCCCTTCTCCAGTATGATTTCTATTTATGGCTTCTCTGCAACTAGCATCTGCTTTTGCCACTGAACCTTTGACTGTTCATCACTTGTTCCTACTTCCTCAGCTTTGTATGGGTATAAATCTGAGACATTGAATATCGGAGAAATTCCGATCCCATCGGGTAATTCAATCTCGTAAGCATTTGCCCCAATTTTCTTCAAGACCCTGCATGGCCCGATTTTCTTCATCTTCAGCTTATTGTATGTTCCTCTCGAGAACCTTTCTTTCCTCAAATGTGCCAGAACTAGATCACCAACCTCAAACTGAAGTTGTCTTCTATGCTGATCGGCTCTTTGCTTATACTCCTGGCTTGAATTTTGCAATCGCTCCTTCACCTGGCTGTGAAGTTCTTTCATCGCCTCTGTGAATTCCTCTGCACTAGCGCTCCTAGTCGCAGTCTGTTATGAATCCCTCAGTTCAGAAATTCCTCTCGGATGCATCCCATAGACAACCTGAAATGGAATCCATCCTGTGCTCCGATTCACTGAGTCGTTGTACGCAAATTCTGCCTGCGGCAATATACTATCCCACTGGCTGTGGCGTTCTATCACCAGGCTCCTCAGCAAGTCTCCCAGGCTTCTGTTTACCGCTTCTGTCTGCCCATCCATATGAGGATGATAAGCTAAACTAAACAACAAGTTAGTTCCTAACTTCTTCCATAAGGTCCTCCAAAAATTCCCTATGAACTTAGTGTCTCGATCCGAAACTATACTCCTCGGCAACCCGTGAAGTCGAATGACCTCTTTGAAAAACAGGCTTGCAATATGAGTTCCATCACTGGTTTTATGACATGAGATGAAGTGTGCCATCTTGGAAAATCTATCCACCACCACAAAGATTGAATCACAACCTCTTTGTGTTCTTGGCAACCCTAATACAAAATCCATGCTAATCGCATCCCATGACCTTTCTGGTATGGGAAATGGTTGATAGAATCCTGCATTCTGTCTCCTTCCCTTCGAATGCTAACAAATTCTACACCTGTCCACAAATATTTTGACGTCTTCTCACATTCCTGGCCAAAAAATATGATTCATTCAGCTTCGCAAACATCTTGTCGTGACCAAAGTGTCCTGCTAATCCTCCACGGTGTTTCTCCTTTAACAAGTTCTCCCTCATGGAGCATTTCGGAATACACAGTTGATTGTCTTTGAACAACAATCCTTCCTGGATCATGTATTCTATCCATGGGCTTCTGTCTCTGAGAATTGGATTCTCAGTTGCCTCATACACCTCTTTAAAATCTTGATCATCAGCGTACATGTTCCTAATATCATCAAAACCCAACGTCTTGACTTTGAACTCCTGCAATAGCAAACACTTCCTGCTCAAAGCATCAACAACTTTTTTAGCAGTACCAGAAATATGTTTAATCACAAAAGTGAAATTTTGCATATATTCAACCCATTTGACATGTCTTTGATTCAACTTTTCCTGTTGAGTCACAAACTGTAGTGCATGATTATCACTGTACAATACAAACTCTTTCGGGATTAAATAATGCCTCCATTTCTTTAATGCCTGTATGATAGCATGAAATTCCTTATCATAAGTGGAATATTTTAACTTTGCTTCATTCAGCTTCTCGCTGAAGTATGCTATTGGCCTGTCTTCTTGACTTAAGACTTCCCCTACTGCAAATCCACTTGCATCGCATTTCACTTGAAATGTCTTTTGAAAATCAGGCAACACCAGAATTGGTTGTTCCGTAATTTTCTCTTTCAACAGATTAAAACTCTTTTTAGCCTCTTATGTCCAGTGAAAAGACTTGTGTCTTTTCTTCACTGTATCCATCATCGCTGCGCTAATTCCATTGAAATTCCTGATGAACTTTCGGTAGAAACTAGCTAACCCATGAAAACTTCTCACCTCAAAGATATTCTTCGGTGATGGCCAATTCTTGATTACCTCCACCTTATCTGGATCCATCCTCAATTCATCTGCAGAAATAACAAATCCCAAGTAAATGAGCTCTGTCTTCATGAATGAGGATTTCTTCATGTTTATAAGCAGCTTCTCTTGCTGTAATCTTTTCATCACAATAGTCAAGTGTTTCAGATGCTCGTCCCTTGTTTTACTAAAGATCAGTATGTCATCTAAATACACAATGAAAAATTTCCCGATGAACTCCTTCAGGACTTCATTCATCAACCTCATAAAGGTACTTGGCGCATTTGTTAATCCAAATGGCATAACAAGCCATTCATATAACCCTTCGTTGGTTTTTAATGCAGTGTTCCATTCGTCACCCTCTCTCATGCGAATCTGGTGATAACCACTTTTCAAATCAATCTTTGAAAAATACTTTGCTCCACTCAAGCAATCCATCAAATCATCCATCCTCGGCAATGGAAATCTATACCTGATGGTTATCTTGTTAATTGCTTTTGAATCAGTACACATTCTCCAACGTCCATCTTTCTTTGGACTGAGTACTGTTGGAACAACACATGGACTCAAGATTTCCCTGACCAAACCTTTGTCCAACAAATCCTGGACTTGCCTCTTAACCTCTTCATTCTCTTGCGGCGTCAATATGTACGCGGATTTATTTGGAAAACTAGCTCCTGGTATGAGATCAATGTGATGACTCACACTTTTGATCGGTGGCAACGAACGAGGTAATTCGTCCACTACAATGTCAACGAACTCTTCCAACAGTCCTTGAATTTCTTCTGGTAAATCATCCACTCTTGTGTTAGTTAGAACAATCTTCGGCTTTCTAACCATAATGAATTGTGGATCCTCCTTCTTCTTAACCTCTGTAAGAAGTTCCTTCCCACTCATGAGAAGTACTGTGTTGCTTACTTCCGGCTTCACTTCCTTATCCTTGATTGGAAGCAACATGTGTGTCCTCCCATTCTTCTCCAGGGTGTATGTGTTCATTCGCCCATCATGAATCACATTCCTATCATATTGCCATGGTCTACCCAACAATAGATGACAAACATCCATAGCAATAACATCACATAATATCTTATCATTATATCCTCCTATCTTAAATTCAACCAAACACTGTTTAGTGACATTTACCTGATGTCCTTTTTGTAGCCATGAAACTCTATATTGACTTGGATGATCAGTCGTCTCCAGCTCCAACTTCTCTACCATCTCTATAGATACGCGATTATCCGTGCTACCACTGTCTACGATGACCTTGCATACCCGGTCCTTGGTTTTGCAAGCAGTCCAAAAAAGATTGTTTCTTTGCACTGAATTCTCCACCTCCTTCTCGGGTGTCAAAAGGACTTTTCGCATCATCAACGATATTCCACCTTCAGAGTCTTCTGCCTCAACATCTCGCCTCTATGCTTCAGCGATGTGAGCTTCTCCAACATCCTTATTTTTATCTGGACACTCATAAGACTTGTGCCCATTCTTTCCGCATGTGAAGCATGTGATTACTCCACCTCTGCCTCTTCCCCTACCTCTAGTACGAGGAAAAGTGTTGTTGTCAGCATAATATCCTCTCTTCTCAGTATGCTATCCTCTCTGTTCAGCATATTGCTGCCCTCGCTGTGAGGTTCCACCTCTCTCAGTTCGAGTTTGAGATTTCTTCCAGTCCTCCTTGGGCTTCTGATATTTGTCCCGGGCAACTGATTTGCCTCTGGGCTGACTTCTGCCTTGGCCTCTTTGACCCTGCTTTCGGCTCAACTTCTCTTCTTCTTTTAGAGCCATCTGATAAGCATCTTCCACTGTTCGAATGGTTACCATGCTCATCTCATCTTGAATGTCATACCTCCGTCCATTCATGTACCTAGCTAGCTTTTCATCATTGCTTTCACGATGACCTGCCCTGATATTCAACCTGTAAAATTCCTCAGTATATTCCTTCACTGACATCAGCTTCTATCTCAGGTTCTACATTCTCCTGAACAGAGTAATCTGGTAATCCTTGGGGATGAATTTTGCCTTCATCTTTGCAATCATCTTGCCCCAGCTCTTAATTTTTTGCTTGCCTTGGCAACGTCTATCTTCTTGTAGTTCATCCCACCACAATGCTGCATGTCCTTTTAATATCGTGACAACATGCTTGAACTTCTTGTCCTCTTCGACATATTCATAGTCAAAGTAGGTGTCCAGATCTCTAATCCAGTCTAGCAGCTCTTCTGCATCTAGATTTCCCTCATAAAATGGAATGTCCATCTTCGCCTTTGCACCCATTCTTGCAACAGCTTTAAAAAAGCGTTCATTTGCTGCATCTTCTGCCATGGCTTCTTCTTCTCCATGCCCAACATCATCTTCATTTTCGGACTCACTGATATCTCCTATATCAGCTATGCGTTTTTTTCTTATCTCCATGTCCACAAGTCTGGCGCGTATGTTATGCAGATCTCTTTCTACTTCTGGATTCTGCACCTGTCTACCCCTTCCTATGGACATATCCCTTTCCTCCTCTGGATCAGGTGATTGTCTATCTCTTATTCTTGGTGGCATGGTGAATCTCCCTTCAAATAATCTCTTCTAAGCTCTGATACCACTCTCTGACGTAGCCGCTCCTCTTGCTTCGACAAAAGGCCTCTGCGCTGACCTCCCGGTCTTAAGGATCGTTCTAGTTCTAACTTCTGAGCCGGAGTGGCTCCTTCGATTCTCCACTGGAATCCCCTTCAGATAATTGGCCCACATGTCTTTTCTACTCCTCGCGGCTTCTAGGCCCGGTCACTGTTCTCTTTACGACAGAAGAATGGAAAATTGGGTTTCGGGGTTTTCAAACTCTCGATGTCATGACCCTTTGGTTCCCGATCTCCCGATCTCCGCTTTCTCGATATAATATAATCTCCAATTAGCCTCTGGGCTAGGCTCATGGTCCACACGACCTCTTTTCACATGACCTCCGTCTTACCACCTCTCGGGATTTCGGGGTTTCTGATGTCGAGATGTAGGCGACCTCTCGTCCTCCGGATTCCTGACTCTCTGAATCCCGATGTGATGTCACTAGGATGCCCTTCCGCCATAACCACAATCAACAATCGTGATCAGTCACTAAAATCAACGGGTCCAGGTCTCCCTCGGGGTTTCGCGACTTCAATTACCAAAGTTATTTTACCTCCACTTTCCCCGATCTCTTGAAAGTCGATTCCCCGATATGATTCCTCTCCGAGACTTTCTCCGAAAGTCGAGATCGATGCCATGCGTCCTCAAGGATGGACGGTCCTTGCCACTTCGTGGTTTTCATTATGGAACTTCCCGATACCTCGCTATGGAGAGATGACGTCAACAAGGTCCCACACGGGACTCTCTTTCCTTTCGGAAAATCAGACTTCGCGATTCCAAAATGCAAGTCCTCCTTGTCTCCCTGAGTCGCGAAATGTCGATCCCTAACTTCCCTCGGATTTTTGACACGTGTCCCAAGTGGATGTAGGGCTCAGATCAACCCTCAGGTTTCACCAATTATATAAACCCAATCCACTTACCTATGTGAGTCTCGATGACCGAAATGCCGATGGCCATGCCTCGAGTCAGAACTTTCCTCCTTTAGATCACGAAGCTTAAACTCTGTGCGACTCCTGGTCAATCCAAGGGCTGGCGGGTATCTATGTGAAGATCCTACAGTCCACAATATCCTGAGCTTGAACTCTGGACGCAACCGTAACCTCCTCGCTTCTCTGGCAGATTTGACAGCTGGCAGGATTTCGCTAATCCTCCCCACATATTTCTGACCATCGACCTCTTCCCTTTGATGATTTCTACGAATGATCTGAGTGTTCTTCCTCAACTTCTCTACCACGCGCAAACTTACGACGCCTTCCTTAACACTTCCAATTGCAACTTCTTTGCATTATCCTTAAATGGATTAGAAGGCCTTATCCCTCCTGAGATTTCTTCCCAACTCGAAATCTTGGAGAAGAGTCTCGCACGCACTCCTTGCGAAAACTCTCAGACACTTCCAAGTGATAAATACCTTCGACTCTGCGCACTCCTGCAGCAGCAGTCTCTCACACCTTACTCAGGTTCGCAACCCTGAGACTTTACTTGGCCTGCGTACTCCTTGCACTGCTCCTATGCCTGTCTTCACTTTTGAGAGAATGAGAAAAAAAGTTACTCTATCTAAACCCTCTTTCAACGCACTCCTTGCGGACACTTCGACTGCACTCCTTATAGGAACCTCTGGCTCAGATAGAGAAACAATTGAAACTCATTCCTCCTTCTTCTCAGACTTCAACTCAAACATGAAATCATATACAACACATAAAGCAAATGTATAACAGGAAACAAACATCAAATGAGCATATCATTCAACATCAATACACAGAGAATAACACAAACCATGAATTTGAATCAACTTCTTTCTATTAATCCAAATATCTGTACATGGGTGTTCTTACACAGCTCTCTGCATGCTCTTGCTCTTCCTTCTCCCTGATAATGATACAATACACAATGAGGGTGTCTATATCCCGTTTCCCTCTTGCGCTCTAAAACTGTCTAATCTAGAATTAAATTCTATCTACCTGCATTAACTACTATAAATACCTCCTACCTACTAAGTACGAGAGCTACAAGGCTCAAGGTCTGATTACAATATACAAGTGCGCCTCATCTTAATAGCTCATTTAAGATCACGCAACAATTTCCAAGGTGATTTCAAAATTTGTGCTGGCTTGTCCAGCTGTCCTTTTGGTTTCTGCGCTGGCTCGCTTGACATGGGAGATGCTCCTGCATCATTTCCTCTTGGGTATAGGGTGTCAAGATGCAAAGGATATAAATGAGGCTTTTCCTGGATGATTATGCAAACTATTGAGGTGATAGGATTATAACGTAAAAGAGAGAACCAAAAATAGGATCAATACCACAAGCAAGAGAGTGAGATGCAATTACAAGTTAACGCCAAAAAGTGTCCTTTTTCGTAATCTTAGTCTACTTGGTTTGAAAAATGGACAAACTTGCACCAAATAGATGTCCTTTCAAATACAATTTACGAGTGTGAAAGAGACAATTTCACTCGATGATATTTTCAATTTTTGATGGAGTCAGAAAATATCTTAACCAAGACTCATGACCTTTCAAATCCAATTAACGAGTTAGAAAGAGACAAGTTCACTCGACAATATTTTTTATTTTTTAGGGTGTCAGAAAAGAGCTTAAAGAAGACTCATATGGATCTTTCTAGGTGACATGTCATGGGGGAGACCAAGGCTCCTGTGCAAGACTTCTGTGAAATGTTAGCAACTTACGAATTTCTAACACAAGCTTGTGAAAACCCATAACTCTCCAAGTAGAGGGGGATAAAATAATCACGGAGGTCACCTTCCCAATGATGTATCAAAGAATGCCTCTTATTTGAAAGGACATAGGAGAAGGAATTTGATACCCCACAAGACCATCTGAGTCAAAGGGAACCTCTTGAAGACTTGGAGGGAGAGTACTCGAAGAGATTAAATCTCATCCTTGTTCAAAAGGTGCAGGAATAGAAATGTAAATGACATGGTCGAGAGACACATCACCCTCCAAAACAAGAGTTGGATTGACCGAATATTCTATCGGTATGACCACTTCTTAAACCATTGGTTGAATAGGATGTGAGACAATAGGGCCAATAGACACATCTGTCCCTAAAGGAAGAGGGGTGTCAGCCGAATATTGCATTGGCATGACCACTGGATCAACCAAAGAAGGTTGGGAAACCAATGGCAACTCAGAACCCGAAGCCCCCCCAGGAAATGACCACACTTCTGGTACCACAACAATAGCAAGGAGAAAATGAGTAAGGTTATATGATATCCTTTACAAATCCTACAAAGGAACCTGAGCTTACGTCTTACACGTCTAGGATTCTCAATCATATGAATTCCCCCAGCATGAATTGCAGTGGCCAGTAAAATGCTCCCAGCATAACTTGCAGAGGCTAGTAGAAGATCTCCAACATGAATTGCAAAGGTTGGTGATGAATCCTCAACATGACTAGCAGAGGTTGGTGATGTGATGTCGAGATGACTCGTGGAAACTAGAGTGGTGCCCCCATCATGACTTACACTGGCTGGTTGCTGGTCTTCAACATGGCTTGTAGAGGTTGTCGACCAATCTACAACATGACTAGCATAGGTTGGCGATATAATTCCAGTATGGCTTGGAGTGATTGGATCGGTGGTGGTGATTGGCATTTGAGACCAAGGTCTCAAGAAAGACTAGTTTAGAGAAATTGCAGACCAGGAAGGATTCTGGTTTCCACATTGTCCCTACCCTGAAGGGTAGTATCCTCCTATCAATTGATACATAGAGGTTTGTAAGGGAATCATCACTGAAGAAGATGTATGTGAAGAGAGAAAGGGTTGACACAGGTTATTTGGTTGAGGATATATATTTCTTCCAGATGAAGGGATTCCATGAAATGGGTAGCCCGTACCATAAAATCGACTCCGTCCATATGGAATACTAGAGGATGGATGGAGGTCCATCATGGGAAAATTTTTCATAGGAACAGACATAGAGGATGAAGGATATATGGACGGGGTGTAATAAGCAAAATAACCACCCATTGTAGCACTTTCTCCTTAAAAAGCGAGACTAGGATTGGATCTGTAAGAGGGGAGATTCCAACCTCCCACTATGAGATTCGGTTGGGGGATATGAACCCTATCAAACGAATATATAGACAACGAAACCATCGTTCCCCCAGGTGTATGCAAATGCATATTAAGAGGGAAATGATTAGAGACCCAAGGTATTGACCGAGTATCATGATTTTGTATACCATTATGAAACCCAGACCGATTCGTCCCCATAAAATGAGTGAATTTCATGTGTGAGGTGTCACTAAAAGAGGGAGTCCAAGGGAATCCACTATCCATGATGATGAAAACTCATGGCGCAATACAAAAATCCTCAGGTCAACTAATAGTCAAAGAGCAAACCAAAAAAAAAAAAAGAGAGGCCAAAATGCACATAAACAGGATACAGTGGTTGAAAGGGGCCTCCCTCCCTAAAGTAGGTATGCCTCTCCCAAGAGGGGCTTGAGACTCCCTGCTAAATATTGAAGGTATCAAAATCAATTATAATTTCCCTCGTGGTCTTAAAAACTAGCCGGTCAGATCCCCCCGGAGAGGTAATCCTCCATAAATGTTGTGTATTGTCTGACCCTTATTTGACCCAGGATACCTGTAGAATAACCCCTGCAAGTAACTTATGTGGTACCTATTTCAAGAAACTAAGAAACCACTATGTAACCGATGTGCAGGAGAACAGTCATAAGTCAGGTTCACCATATGGATAGGGTAATAAAGCCCAAAACATAGAAAGCACCACCTCTCACAGAGGTAAAGGTACTAGGAATATCCCCATATACGAATAGATCCCCAAATATATATATGATGCTAAGAAGGTAATGGGGGGATATCCCCTCTACCAACCTCATGCAACCTCGTGCTTAACTCTGGTGTAAGAGGAGCCTCCTGACGTCACCAATTATACAATGGATTTCTCCACTCCCTAGTCAGACACATATGTTGATTTAATAGCCTCGGAGAATTTTACTCACAAAATCCTATTCCAACACTCTAAATCCTAAGCTAGTTTTTGCACCCTAGAAAATAAAATCATTTCTAATCAATTAAATTATAGCATTACTTTTAGTGGCCTTGCTTACTCAAAAAAGGTGCAGTCATGAAACTAATGATTTTATGACTCAACAAGTAAAATAAATGAATATGAATTAAATGAAAAGACCTAACTTCAATTCCCAACAAATGATAAGTTTTTGAAAATGCAATTTTCAATTTAGTTATGAAATTCCAAATAAAATGTAATATTTCCATACATGTGCTAAGATAAATCATAAGAACCCAAAAGATCAAATGCCATCAATGCAAAATGCGTAATATTTTTGTATTTTCAATATAAAAGAATGAAAATGAAAGAGTAAACAACAACTTGATATAAAAATTTTACTGTATGTAAACATAGACAAACTGTTACAGGAGAATCCCCCTATGGAAAAGTGGATTCCCTCTTGGGCTCTAGAATCCTAAGACCCAGACAGAAAGGGTGCTAACATTGGTCACTGACATCCTTTTAAATCTAGTTAAACTAATGTATAGAGAAGAGGAAGAAAGGAGTACCTCTTAAATGATATTTTTCCTCGCACAACTCGAGTTGAGCTTTGATCACTAAGATCCTTGACAAGTCCTGCAAATGACATAAAGACAGAACAAGCTTCCTCTTCTACTAAGATTAGCTTGAAACCAGATCTATCTAATAGAGACAAGTTGATGTAGAATAACAAAACCTTGAAAGAAACAGGCCAAACACATATTTATATTAATGAAAACAAAGAAAATTACTTACAACCATGATGTAGATGCAACAGCGTCACCAAGATCTCCTTGTCCAACCCTTTGCTCAAATAATCCACACAAAATGATGATGCTTCAATGATAAATCTTCCTTATGAGATCATAAGTTTGATGCCTTCAATGTATTTTCCTTTCACCATGAGGAGGCCTCCTTATATAGGCTTGGAGAGGCTTAACAACTTAAGATATTCTTGGGATAAGTTGAGGATTCTTCTCCTTCAGTTGTGGATCTTCCCTAAGATTCAGCCTTGACCTCAGATCCAAATCCAACCAACTCCAGATATGAGGGGATTCTTCCCTGATTTTCCTCAACATTCCAAAATTCACTCAAAAAAGGCCAACACTCCCTCAGAGTGGGGTACAGAGCGTTGCAACGCTCCCCCAAAAGAGGGTACAGAGTGTTGACACTCCCTGACAATGTATAGGGGAGCGCTACCTTCCAAAATTGATTTTAAAGTGGTTGTTTCCATGGAAAAAGACTTGTACTCTGTGTGAAATGATTTCTCCTCTTCAAAAACAGTCTTTTGAGTGTTCTTGATAATGTCGTCTGAGACACGACATAGGCAAGATGACAGTATGATTTTGTGACACTTGTGGCCAAAATGGAACACTTGCGACATTGTTAATGATGACACTAGGTCACCATTGTAATGAGTAATTTTGATGTGTAACAGATTTTCCCCAAAAGTGAAAAGTTAGAAGATGGGAACTGATGATCGAAGTACTTTGTAGACTTTTGCAAGCAAGGGTATGGACTCAGAGAACCTGGAAGAAGCTGCACACAACCATCAAACAAATATTATGACATGTTTCAAACACAAGGCATGCATACCTATGCTTGAGTGATAAATACTTTCAAGGTATGGCCGCCATAAAATACGCTGCGGATCCATAATTATATTGACAAAAATGTATAGCCATTGAAGATACAATTTGGATCTATACTCCTATGACCTGAACTTATCATAGCCACCAAGAATACACAATGGATCTATGAAACGACAAGACATAGCCATGACCAATACAAAGGGGATCTATGTGACAATATATGTGTCAATGTTCAAAAGAAACTCTATTGCAACCTAGGCAAAGTAGATATAAGAGTGATGACTCAACCCAGGGTATTCTTACTGATCCCGATGTAGTATGAATCTAACCATGTGAATATATGTCCTGATGTCGAACATGGCAGAAACCACTTGAATACTGGTCAATGAGGTAAATCGTTAACAAGCACGAGGGAAATTACAATTGATGTCAGTGATTCCCAAGGTACTGTAGTAAATTCCAATGAATGTGAATGGATGAGCTAAAGTTGAACATCCATGGAATCATCTGATCAGAGGTCAATGATGTAAACCCACTGTCGGACACGAGGAGGCCTTCCATTGAGGCATGTAGGTCCCAAGGTACTAACTAGTTTCTAAGTCTAGTTCCCAGATAATGTGCTGAAGTCAACAGGAACAAACTCATCGAAGGAGGGCCTTGATGTATCCCCCATCAATGACACAGAACTAACACAAAGATGAATTGGTGGATCAAATGAACATGGCCTGACATGGGTATTTGAAACAAGAAATTTGTGATGGTTGACTCACGAGGTAGATACTTCGCTTGAACACTGAGGCACAACAACAGAAACATGTCATGGACCAAAACACGATGATGCAATGGATATGGTGACTTTCATCGGGTGACCCAAAGGAGTAAGAAAACTCATAGGATTGGTTCAGTGTAGAGGTTCAGAGGATTAAAATGTGTGCAAAGACAGAGTGCCATGTTCAAGGGTGACTATAAGAGTTAGTGGTAATGTTTTCAAAAACTGCTTGGCTTGCTTCTTTCAATTCCCCCCCCCATCTAGATAGACGAGTACCTCTTTTGGATTTAACGAGCTCGAGGAGGGTAACACATGCTCGATATAAATCACATTTGGTAAGTCCCTGTTCCTTTATTTAACGATCTGGAAGAAGTAAGGGTTCGGTCCCATATGGGCCCTTGAATGTATGATTGTTTAACGAGTCCAAAGAAGGTAAACTCAGTGGTTTTTCATATTTAGAGAGTTTGAAAAATAACTTAAAGATGACTCCAGTGTTGTCCTTTTTCGTAATGTTAGTCTTGCAAGGCCAAAAAAGAGATAAATTATCACTTGAAAGACGCCCTTTCAAACCTTTTAACGAGTGGGAAAGGAAGCAAGATCACTCGACAATATTTTCACGTTTAGAGAGTCTGAAAAGAGCTTAAAGACATCTCCAAGGGGTTCCTTTTTCATGTATCTATGCGAGTCTGAAAAAGAGATAAAAGCTTACTTGGTGCATTCTTATGTTTTTTCAAGCGTGAGAACGAACTAAGACTATGCTCGATAATGTGACAAGATGAACAACGAACAAAACTACTCTAAAATCTATGAATAGTGTCAAAATTGCATGCCAACGTATTAATAAGGCCTCCAAAATATTTTTCAAAGCCCAAAAAAACTATGTATTAGGGAAAAGATAAATTTATAATAGTAAAATGGGGTATAAATGTCTTTTACCATTTCATTTGTGCAAATATTTGTAGCAGTGGAGAATTTGAGCTTTGGAGGGTGAATCTTGCTTCGTTTAGTGCCAGAACTATGGTCAGCAATTTCTATCACCGTCTGGATCAGGTTGGTGCTTTTATTCCTCTCTTGAATTAGTACGGTTTAAATTTTGTTTTAAGGCAATGATCGGGCTTTAAAAAAGATGCCCTGGGTTGTCTCGAGCGCCCAAAAAATCTTGGCTCTCCTCTAGAATTAGAGGGGGAGTGCTGTATGATTTTTAAACACCCCTCTAAGTTGGTAAGGAAAGCACTGATGCTCTGATGTGAGAGTGAGAGGGGCGCTGCCCGAAATACACAAGGAAAATTGCTAAAAAATGCCAGAGCACCTTCAAAATGTAAAGGGGGGCGTTATGTTTTTTACAAATCTCTCGTGGCCATCTTATGGGAGAATTGGCACCCTAGTGTACGTGTATAGGGGGCGTTGGCCTCATAGAAAGAGAAAAAATGTTTTTTAAAGTTTTTGTTGCCCAATGATTTGTCGAAAAAGCGTGACTAATGAATTTTGGGTGTTGATGATTGTAGGTAAACTCGACAAAAGTCATGATCAAGTGGAAAGAAAGAGAGCACGAGATTGATGATTGGGCCTCCTTGCAAAGTCCCTGATCAAGGGTCGCCTTGAGGAATTGCGGTCTCCTTAATTTGTTCAAAATGCAAAAGATAAAGAAAGAGATTCTTCTTCTCGAGTATATGATCGGGCTGTGGAACATTGCAGAACAAGGGTTCCAAATTGGAACACAGATTCTTACCATCGAGTTGGAATATGTGTACTTCCTGATCGACCTCTCAAAGAGAGGGGCCCCCATTGTTTTATCCGGACAATGGGCACTTCCTGTGCCTGTGAATGAGTACTTGGGAAACCATTGTGTCCCAGGATCGAGATTAGTGGGAGGTATAATCTCAATCAAAGACATCACGGATCTACCTCTTCGGTGCATTCTATTTTCCATTACGAGTATAGCAGGAAGTACTAGCTCACACTTGGTTTCAAGATCACAGGTGGCCTATGGTTTACAGTGTCTAGAGCCAACACTGTTTAACTAGAGTGCAGGGTTTCTTTAGAATGTGAAGGAGCATATTATGAGATGCAAAGCAGGGCAACAAAAGTAGTTTGGATACTCTTCATTATTGGTTTTGTTCTTCTTAGAATGCATTCCTCAGATGCAACCTCAGATTGCATTAGCAGTATGACAAGTGGGAGAACCACGTATGGAGCGATGGACTAGCATGTCTCCAAGATTAGGATCAAAGACAAAGTTCAGGTTCACTGGTTACTTCTTTGCTTGGATGGGATGCCAATTGATCGTGATAGAAGACTTTCCATACGCCGAATTGGATTTCTGGGGAAGCATGGACCTGGTCCTTCCATATGGGGTGAAATGGGACGCATTAGGTAAGAAATAAAAAATGATCTGGTCAAGAGTTTTTTGATTTTAAAACTTATATTATTTTTTTTGGGTACGTAGAAGAGTTTCTAACGGATGTATCATTTCATCATGCGGACAAGGGAGCAACACGTTTGGTAGAGATACCGACATTGGGGTGTCGTGGGGATGCTCAGATAGCGGTATATCATGAGGTAGCGGCAGGGGGTCTCTGAGAGGTCGATGTAGTAACCCAATTTTGAATTAACGTTTATATTTCTAACTAATTACTTAATTTCTAATTTCTATGAGCTTTACAAGAAGTAAAATTTCATAATTTACAATTTATCTCCATACTTACGTAATAAAATTTGGCAATAGGTACTAAATTTAAATAAACAAACCATAAATTTGAGTTTAAATACCTCGCTCTGATGCTATCCGCAGAAGCTTCCTCCCTTCGCTTGAACCTATCCGCAACAACATGCTCCTTAAGACACCCCAAAACCAGCCACCCTACCGACTAGTACGCCTAGCCCTAGGAAATCAATGGATGTCCTAGCCCTCCGAGCCCAAAACCTCCTCAGCCCCGGTGCACTGTAAATCCCACTGTAAACTAACTCTCTCACAATACTCCAAGTTCTCCCCTCTCGTAGAATACCTGAATGTAAAATAATCCCTCCTTTCTCCATAATCCTTCTCCCTCCCTTATGCCTCCTTCACCGCCCTTCCATTTACCCTCCCCACCAACTACATTATCCTTTTATTAATGCCTTATCCATTCACTTATTACTTATTAATTGTCTTATCCTTTATTTAAATGTTTCCCTTTTACGTGTTGGTTACGTTATCCCCCTATGGGATACGTAACCCCATTAACATTATATTTTATTTTCCCCCCTTGTTTAATACTTAAATAATCAATCAATTAATTAATTAATCAAATTAATCACTAACCATTAATTTAATACTTAATCAATTAATGACTCACTTAATAATTAATCATTCATTAACCCTCATGTACACTATTTAATAATATCCAATTAGAAATATTATTTTATGATATAAATACAATTTAGATAATCTTTAGGATTATTATTAAATTAACCATCTTATTAATTAAGGGTCATTACATACACCCACCCTTCAAGAAACTTCGTCCCTAAGTTAAGGTATCTTATGGTACAAAGAACAAGAACATGGTTCACACATTCATAATAAGTAAACGACATAATTAGTAAGTAAGTCAAGGAAACTAATACATACTAGTGTATATGTACAAGAAATGTATGTGTAGCTAGTACATACAATTCTCGTATATGTACTAATAATCAAACTGTCACCCTTT
>JZKD02S1674429.1:201439-214824 GCA_000966675.3 Picea glauca | reverse complement strand
CTAACTAATTACTTAATTTCTAATTTCTATGAGCTTTACAAGAAGTAAACTTTCATAATTTACAATTTATCTCCATACTTACGTAATAAAATTTGGCAATAGGTACTAAATTTAAATAAACAAACCATAAATTTGAGTTTAAATACCTCCGTCTGATGCTATCCGCAGCAGCTTTCTCCCTTCGCTTGAACCTATCCGCAGCAGCTTGCTCCTTAAGACACCCCAAAACCAGCCACCCTACCGACTAGTACGCCTAGCCCTAGGACATCAATGGATGTCCTAGCCCTCCGAGCCCAAAACCTCCTCAACCCCGGTGCACTGTAAATCCCACTGTAAACTAACTCTCTCACAATACTCCAAGTTCTCCCCTCTCGTAGAATGCCTGAATGAAAAATAATCCCTCCTTTCTCCATAATCCTTCTCTCTCCCTTATGCCTCCTTCACCGCCCTTCCATTTACTCCCCCCACCAACTACCTTATTCTTTTATTAATGCCTTATCCATTCACTTATTACTTATTAATTGTCTTATCCTTTATTTAAATGTTTCCCTTTTACGTGTTGGTTACGTTATCCCCCTATGGGAGACGTAACCCCATTAACATTATATTTTATTTCCCCCCCTTGTTTAATACTTAAATAATCAATCAATTAATTAATTAATCAAATTAATCACTAACCATTAATTTAATACTTAATCAATTAATGACTCACTTAATAATTAATCATTCATTAACCCTCATGTACACTATTTAATAATATCCAATTAGAAATATTATTTTATGATATAAATACAATTTAGATAATCTTTAGGATTATTATTAAATTAACCATCTTATTAATTAAGGGTCATTACAGTGGAGACAAACCTTCATGGTCTTACGATGGGTATCCCTCCTCTTGAGAGGGAGGACGTACCCTTGCACTTGCATAGACACATAGTGGGAGTTTATGAGAGTATTAACTCTTTACTGAGACGAGTAGCCTGTGCGGTGGTGTGCTACTTAGAGAACATTGTGATGTGGGAGGACTAGGACCTCACTGATATTGTTTGTATAGTCTTTATGATGATGTTATGAGAATGAGGACCCAACATTTTCCCCTTCTATGTACTTTTTTGATGTAATCAAACATTTTCTGTCATGCCATATATATATATATACATATCCTAGTTTTTACAGTGCCAAATGATGTTTTTAATGTGATGTGTTTTAATTTACATGTGACTTATGATTTATTTCCTTTATGAAACCTTATCTATGTGCGAGATACAAATCCATGACGTAATTGGCTAATGAATCTGAAATGGTATTGAGTTCTCTTGGTATGTGTCTGTATTTGATAAAATCAAACATTCATTCAAGACGACGAACTCGTAAGTGGAGACGTAGTAGGATAGGATTGTGAATAGCGTAGATTCGATTAAGTTGACAAACTGTGAGTTGAGAGTATAAGTTAATGATCATATGAGAAACACCTAGGGAGGAGGCTTCGGTTAAAAGTCCGACAACATCATGATATTATTCCATGTTGTTAGTTGTCAATCCTAAGAAAATACCTCCTGAACTCACCAACTCATCAGAGTGGTAAACGACCCAAGCCGCAAAAGAAACGTTTTGGGTGTGTCGATTAGTTCCATCCACAAAACCGACAAAGATAGGAAAGGAAGATGTCATCTATGCATGAAAACACAAGACACAGTATAAGTGGCTAAGGGAAAAACTCAAGCACACAAAATAAAAGACACACCAAACTTAAATACAATAGTGTACAAAGCACACATGCTAGATGTTCTATGCATAATACTTCTTAAGGTAAATCCCATTTCGAGGCTCACCCAGGGAGATTCCGTCATCATCAACTAGCTCGTAGGCACCTCTATGTAAAACATGTTTCACGATGTAAGGACCATGCCATAGAGGTTCTAACTTACCTGTCCCTAACTTATCTTGAGCCTAGTCATAAACGAGGACTAGGTCTCCTTTTGCAAAAGTACGAGGGTGGACAGATTTGTCGTATTCATTCTTGATTTGATTTTGATACATCTCATTAACGAGAGTGACATCACGACGTGTTTCATCCAACCTGGTCGGGCGTAAGAAGTGTTCTTCTTCGGCAGAAGTATGAGGCAGGAGTTCTACTTTGAGTTTCAATGAGGGAATTTCACACTCGATTGGTAAAACAAATTCTATGCCATATACTAACTGTAAAGGAGTGAATCTAGTAGCAGTTTTCACTAAAGTACGGTAAGCCCAGAGAGAGGAGAACATTTGTCGCCAAGATGTCTTGTTTTCCCCTACCATACGTTGAATCATGGTTTTAAGGACCTTGTTGATGGCTTCAACTGGTCCATTTGCTTGAGGATAGTATGGGGATGAGTTCTCATGGAGAAAACCCAATTTGGCATGCAACTCACTCATCATCTAGTTTTTAAAGTGTGAACCATGATTAGTGACAATGTCTTGTGGAACACCAAAGAGAGGGATGATGTGGTTGAAGAAGAAAAGAGTTGTAGTACGATGATCATTTAGAAAGGTAGGCATAGCCTCAACCCATTTTGTGAAGTAATCGACGACGAAGATGATGTAACCATGCCCCCCGCCTGAGGTAGTGTTACACTGCATGAAATCAATGCCCCATTTGGAAAAGGGGCTGATGGCAATAATGGGATGCAACGGAGTAGGGTGGGGGCGTGCCATTTTTTGAAAAACTTGATAGGGTGGGAATTTTTTGATTGCCTCAATACAATCTTTGAAAATAGAGGACCAAAAGTAGTCGACACATAAGATTTTCTGAGCTGTAGCCATCCCATAAAGTTGATCGCGACAGGCTCCAAGGTGATAGTCATTAAGAACACATTCATCCTCTTCATCAGTCAAACATCGTCGTAGGATAGTATCAATACCACATCGATACAAAGTGTCACCGATGATAAGGTAGAAACGAGAATGATGGCGAATATGATGACGTTCTTCACGAGAGATATCAGGTTGAAAACACTGGGTTTGGAGATAAAGAAGGATATCTCCATACGAAGGATCAGACATGTTGATGAGGAACATAGTGTCATCGAGGAGAGAATCTTCGGGCTCAATATCATAACCAGCATGGGGAAGGTCGCAGATAAGCTCTGCAAACACCAAGGATTTTTTAGCTTTGGACTTAGCAAATTTGAGATCAAATTCCTGAAGGATGATGATCCATTTGGAATATTTCCCCCCAAGAACTTGACGTGTCAAAATGTGACACATGGGGTTAGAGTCCACGATGATTGTGGTGGTGCATAGAAAAATGTAATGAAGAAATCTCTAGACAACGATGACGGCTACTAGAGCCAACTTTTCAACATGTGAATATCAGAGCTCTGGTCCATATAGACTTTTTCTCAAATAATATATCATGTGTTCCTCACCGGTAGGGTCCTCTTGAACTAACACCATAGAAATAGTGGAAGTAGAGGCTACTAAGTAAAGGATATAGTATTGTGTATAATTTGGAGGATGCAACAAAGGTGCATTGGTCAATGCATGCTTAAGAGCAGCAAAAGATTGTTGAGCAATGTCATCCCAAATGAAAGGGGTGTCTTTCTGCAACAATCACATAAATCCTTTGGTAATCTTAGCGTAGTTACAAATGAAATGGAGAAGAAAGTTTGCTTTCCCCTGCAAACTTTGGAGTTGTGTCAAATTATTAGGTGGAGGTAAAGCAAGAATAGTTTTAATTTTTAAGGGATCCACCCGAATCCTTTCATTGGAAACAACAAAGCCGAGGATTCGACCTGATTCGACAACAAAGATACACTTATGTGGGTTCAAACGAATGTGGTAGAACCAACATCGAAGAAAAATATCCTGCAGATGACCAAAATGGTCTGATCGACGTGATGAATGGTTAGGTAAATCACCGAGGTAAGGTTCCACAATATGTTTGATATCGTGGAAAGCATATGACATGGCCCACTGGAATGTAGCACCAACGTTTTTGAGGCCAAACTGTATTTTCCTATAGGCGAAAGTTCCCCATGGGCAGATCAAGGATGTCTTATGCTGATCAATAGGTAAAATGTTAATCTAGTTGTACCTTGAGAAACCATCCATGAAAGAGAAAATCACGCTACTTGTGCAATTATCAATGATCTGGTCGATGAAGGGCATAGGGTAGTTGTCTTTCGAACAAGACTTATTGAGGTCCCTATAATCAACATAGACATGAATGTTCCCTTGCTTCTTAGTAACCGGAACAATGTTCGAAACCCATTTTGTCAAAGGGATAGGATAGATGAAGCCAGATTTCAATAATTTCTCAACTTATGCCTTAATAGCCGTGATCTTCTTAGGATGGACCGGGTGGAGTTTTTGTCGAACAGGTTTTACACCTAGGTAGGTTTTATTCTCATGCACAACGATCAAAGGATCGATCCCTGGAATTTTCTCATAGCTCCAAGTGAAGACATCACACAATTATTTAAATAAATTAGTATAAGAAACCACTTCCTCGAGCGAACAATTAACACCAAGATTAATATTTTCCATGACATCTTCCTTGATCGAAATGTTAATAATGATCATAGAGGTAATTTTGCCTAAATTCCCCTCAGAAATAATATCTTGTGTAAGTATGGGTGATTGCGAAAAATCGACAACATCGGGGGGTGGGGTGAAGATAGAGTGTATATCTTCCTGTATTTCTTCGAGAGGTGGAAGAAAAGAGGATTGATGATGGTTATCATCCCAAGGTATGTCATCAATGCTAATCATTTCCATGATAGATTTGTCGGATGGAAATATTTGATAAATGTATTCAAAAGAAGACGTCAAGGAATTTAACCAAAATGGCATCGAGTAGGTGTCGGGTGCCAAGAGATGTTGGTCATCTGAAGAGGGAGAGGCTGGTTGAATAACAATGTATGAAGCCTCAACTAGAATAAGTGGCATGGTGTCACCTATCACATCAAACTCTAGAGGACTAGGTACAATCCATGGATCAGATGATTCCAAAGACTGATAAGTCATAGTCGAAATCATATTGACTATGGAAATATGAGGTGTGGTAGGAGGAAGTGGTGCAGGGAAGGTACCCATGAGGGTGGAATATTTTAATAATCCTACACAAACACTTTCATACATGATCTTGTGATCTCCCAAGAATGGAATATTGTTGGTAGCAGGAGCGCGAGCATCGGGTTTACAAACATCTAACTGATTGACAGTGACAATTTTTCCCTGATGAGGAAATTGTACACATAGAAATACTGACGAAGCAACGACATTCATAGAATAAAACCAACTTCTTCCAAGTAACACATTGTAATTGAGGGGAGCATCGACAACCTCGACGTCAACGGTGATAGGTTTGCTGCCCAACTGAACAGATAGGGACTGCAAGAGTCCATGGGGATGAAAAACTCGCCCATCAAATGTGCGCAACATCATTGGGGATTTGTTAAGTGCGGGTGATTTAAAACCTTTCCAACACACTAAAGACATGACACAAGTAGAGGCTCCCTTATCAAATATAGTTTAGTGAATTTTTTGATTGTGAACAACAACATCAATTTGGAAATCAAGTTGGTGGGAGAGTCGAGACATACAATTGTCCAGTTTAAACATAATATTGTTGGACAACTTAGGATTAGAAGCACCAATAGCAGCCAAGAGCATTCTACGTCGATTGGGGCAGTGATGTAGAACTTCTAACGTAGACATAACACACGATGCTTGAGCCAAATCTTCAACAATGTTGTAGTTCTAGGCGACACGTGAACTAGGATTAAAGGTAGATTTACGGATAGTGCTCTTAGGAGGGTGTAAGATAAATTTGAACATAGGTTTCTTGATTTGAAGTGGTCCGGACAAAGGACTAACGGATGGAGGACTAACGAAGGATGGCGATGGATCTAGTAAAGTACCGTTAATGTCATTTCCTTTGTCGATTTTAACTGGCGTGTCTTAGGTCATAAAGTGGGTGGTTAAATAAATCCTATTAAATAGATAAATATGGGCACTTTTTGAGGCTTCATCATGAGAAGGGTGGCTGGAACTTCCCCCTGGAGAGGGGGTTTGAGAAACCATAGATTGCTACTGAGGAAAAGGTTGAGTAAGCATGGTGGGTTGGGAATTCCCCTTAAAACGTTTGGCCACTTCATTGTGATGTGGACAATATCGAGTGTAGTGATCGTCACCACAAATAATACATGGGAATTTCGGCTTCCAATGTGGTTGCATTTCGGTAGTAGATGGTGGGTTTTGATCTTTCAATTGTTCATTGTTATTATTCTTCTTTGGTTTGTTCTTTGTCTTGTTCTTACCTCCAAATTATTTTGAAGGGGTATATTGAACTGCATTCACCTTAGATATTTGAGTTTGGGGGGAGGTAGAGGAGGGTGTGGTCAAATTGGGAGTGGATGCTAGAGCTAATTGATTTGCCATTCCAGTCAACTGGGAAACAGATTGGGTTTTGACGGAGCCGATAACTCCATCCCCGTGTGACGTGGATGAAGGTTTATATGGATCGGTATTTGCACGAGTATCATTTGGGATCAACTCATACAAAATACCAGATTGTGAATAAACCAAATCTAAGTACTGAGCCCAAGTAATGGCCTCTTCCTTGGTGACTAAAACACCCATGGAGACATCATGAGCAATCATGGGTAACAATGATTTAGTAAACCATTCTGCCAATAACTAGTCAGGAATGACTGCCTTGATCAACCTTCGTCGTCGTCTCCACTCATGAATATGATCAGAGATATGCACGGAGTTTGTCTGACGAAGGGAGGTCAAGAGTTTGGTACCCTTCTCGTAACGAATGGGTAGTTGAAAGTGCATGAGAAAGGACATGACAAGGGAGTTGAAATCTTGGAAAGAACCATGTGGAAGTTTGATATACCACTTGGTTGCTGAGCCCGTAAGTGTTCACTAAAAAAGACGTAAATGAATAGAATCGTCCATTAAGGAGTTCGATGAAAACCATAAATGGAAAGTCATCACATGATTGTTCGGGTCTTCTCCAGCTTTACCATCAAATTTTGGAATATTAGAAGGTAATTTAGTAGGGATGATTGGCCAAAAAGGATAATGCAATATAGGATCATTGGTTAGCCGAGACAAGTCTGGGAGATCCAGAGTCGTGAGAAATGGCAGTTGTCGGTTAACGTGAGGATGATATTGGTGTGGCATAGGGACACCAGTAGGACCATAAAATGGGTTGGGTGGATAATTATATCCAGTAGGTCCTCCTACATATGGTTGTTGTTGACCAAAATAAACAAGATTTGATGATGGTTGAGAAACATGTGGATATGGAGGATAACTTGATGGGTTATGAGAATTATAAGTCGGTTGATGGGTTTTCCTATAAGGAGGATAGGCATTTTTTCCATAAGGAGGATAAGGTTGTTTTTTTCCTTGAGGATGTTTCCCCCCATAGATTAGTGGATTTCCTGGAAAAGGAATGTGCAAAGGATTTGGTGTTACATTCTGTCCATAAAATGGGTTATGGACTCCAGTCTGAGTTCCCCCCCCAAGCAAAGTTTGTGTTCCCATTTGAGTTTGACTCCCAAATGGAGGTTTCCCCCCTGCATGAGGTTGAGTACCCAGAGGGATCTGGAAACTAGAATGTGATGAATGACTGGAGACCCCAACCAGATTAGAGCCACCAATACCAGTTCCTCCAAACAAAGGTGTAGGGATAGAACCTCCGAGTGTAACCTGGGTAGTGTTGGAAATGGAAGGATTCAAAGCTCGGTACCCAAGTGGAATTGATAGATTTGGTCTAAGTGGTGTTCCAATTGGAGCCTGGTATGGTGTCACATTTTCGATGGGGATTGTAGTGACATGCAGGACCATAGTGGAATGGGCCATCTGGATAGTAGGGTTTGAGTGAGAACCAATCAACAATTGGTCTGCAATGGTGATGACATTACTGGTCATACCAATAAAGTGATTTAAAGGTACCATATAACTAACAGATGTCTCGGGCACTTGTGATGCCATGGGTCGATCGAGACTCGCTCCTAGGTTACCGTATAGATCACAGACTCTCAAAGGGAGAGAACTAAAACCAGAGGTTTGAACAGTATGATTCGAGGTCCTAAATGATTCACTTTGGAAAAAGGGATCCTCTACTCTAGATCCTACATGAGGTTTGGTGGGTACCTCAGTCTCCTCAATAACAACAACCTCTCTAGATGAGTTCATCCACAATAGATGCATTTCTCGCCTAATACTCAAAGCTGGGCTGATTTGAAATGCTTCCAAAGAATTGGAAACAATTCAGAACTATTTCAAAGAGTGTGTGCTTCCAACCTCAGAGCCTAGTTCATTATGAGCCTCAGGAGGGCCTTTTGAAGAGTTGGGAAGCAAAGGTAGATAACCCTCGAGATCTTCTGGGGGTAACCCTTGCATCCTACATGAATGAAGAAGGTTTATGTTGCTTGAGCTAAGTAACAAACGAAAAAATAAATCTATGGCCGACTAACGAAAAAGAAACAACATACACTAATCAAATCTAGGAATAAAAAACCAAGCAAACAAAACCTTCTCTCGATGACCGTACTAGTTGGTGATGAAATACAACGTCGCATGATCAAGTCAAGAAGGGGCTAGGATATGAGTGGGTGGAACAGTTACGATGGTGACATGCTTAACGGACTTATGCCTTGGTGCAAGCTTCCACACAGTAATTGTGGATTTACCCTCCAAGGAGCCCGAGTGAGTTTGACCAACATCTGTTCCAGGTACAATGAGACTTGACTCCACCATCACCTTGTGTAAGAAACTATAGGTTATGGATACTAAGGACACCAACTCGTAGTCAACCCCTAGGTGGGTACAATCGACAGTACAGTCCAAACGTATGGGCAGGATAACATGTCTGAAATCCTTCGAGAGAACTGAGGACAAGTGGATCGGTAAAACTCTAGAGGACCCCGAACGGATTCAGAATTCATGAAGCATAGAGACCATATGAAAACAGTTGAAACTCAAGAAGAACCCCCAATATACGATCTGACTACTATGAATGGTTGAACCACAAAGGGATAATCTCCATAACTCTCCCGAATGCGACCTCATGCATAACCCCTGTGTGAGAGGGGGATCCCAGAAATCCTATACGACAATTGGATTTTCTCTCCCTATCACAAGATTCTAATGTTTGTTTTGAATACTTTGGAGAGTTGTACTCATAGCCTAATCCATAGTGCTAATCCTAGTCTAATGTTGGTGGAAGATTCTAAAAATAAAATGTTCTAGATCAATTTTAATTAGCATTAATTTTGTAGTTGTTCTTTACTCAGGGTTGTATGAAAGTGAAACTTGATGGTATAATGACTCAATTCCTAAAAAATACATAAGAGATGATAAACAGTCTTTTGTTTCAATGAATGTGTATTTAAGGGAAGGAGAAAAATGTTCTTTTCACTATCAAAAATTAAGATGCAGTATCCTCATGCAATTGTTTCTCAATCAAATCCAAAATCATGCTAAAATTTTCATAAAATTGTTCTAAGATCCAAAAACCAATCAGAAAAAATATATCCTTCTATTTATGTAAGGCTTCCTATGTCAATCACAATTTAAGATCAATGAGATTCAGACAATTAGAAGCAAACTTCACACAAACAAAAACAATCTCTCATTATGATTAAACAAGAAATAAAAAGGAAAACCAAATTTGCAAAAAAGAACCAAAAATCTCAAACAAAAAGAAATGCTGGAAAACTGACCTCAAAGATAAAATGGAATGGTTCATAGATCTTTGATTTTCCTTACCATAGATTTCATTCATTCAGATAGATGAGAAGAAAACATTTATTTGATTCCAAGTCCTCAAACAAGAAGAGTGACTCAAAGTAAGGAAAAAATGTCAAAAATCCAAACAAAGGGTTATCAATTCTTAGAAATCAAGGTGTTGGAGACCCAAAAAAGGATACATTGAGGTGATAATAACTCTGAGCAGATAAAAACAATAAGAAAAAGATTCAGGGTCTAAATCCCTACAAGATTTTCAACAGAAAAAGAGCAGCGCTCTGGTGTCAAGGGAACCATAGTGTTTTAACGCTCTGTGGAAGCCTGAGAGGGGGCACCAACACTCTGGTAGCAGAGGAAAGGGAGCAAAAGCCTCTCAAAATTCAGAAAAATTCTCAGAAATCCAAAAACTCAAGCAAAATTAGAAATTCAAAGTGTATAGGATGAAGTAAAGAGTCAATCAACAGATCCAAGAATCAGAGACACAGTATGAATAAGGTTAAAAAATGAGGAAAGTCTAAAACAAGGTCTATGAAGGAAACCAAAACTGAAAGCTTCAATTCCCCAGTGGAGTCGCCAATGTCTGCTACAAGAGAATCCCCCTGCGGACAAGTGGATTCCCTCTTGGGCTCTAAACTCCTAAGACCAAGACAGAAAGGGTGCTAACGTTGGTCAATGACATCCTTTTAAATCTAGTTAAACTAATGTATAGAGAAGAGGAAGAAAGGAGTACATCTTAAATGATGTCCGTCCTTGCACAACCTGAGTTGAGCTTTGATCCCTAATCTCCTCGATAAGTCCTACAAACGACACAAAGACAAAACAAGCTTCCTATTAAACGAATATTAGCTTGAAACCAGATCTATCTAATAGAGATAAGTTGATGTAGAATAACACAACCTTGAAAGAAACAGCTCGAGCACATATTTATATTAATGAAGACAAATCAAAGTGCTTACAACCATGATGTAGATGCAGCAGCTTTGCCAAGCTCTCCTTTTCCAACCCTTTTCTCAAATAATCCACAAAAAATGATGATGCGTCAATGATAAATCTCCCTTATGAGATCATACATTTTATGCCTCAATGTCTTTTTCTTTCACCACGAGGAGGCCTCCTTATATAGACTTGGAGAGGCCTAACCACTTAAGAGATTCTTGGGATAAGTTGAGAATTCTTCTCCTTCAGTTGTGGACCTTCCCTAAGATTGAGCCTTGACCTCAGATCCGAATCCAACCAACTCCAAATATGAGGGGATTCTTCCCTGATTTTCCTCAACAGTAAAAAATTCACTCAAAAAAGGCCAAGACTTCCTTAGAATGGGTCATAGAGCATTGCAACACTCCTCCAAAAGAAGGTATAGAGCGCTAGCACTCCCTGATAGTGTATAGGGGAGCACTGCCTTCCAAAATTGATTTTTGAGTGGTTGTTTCCATGGAAAAGACTTGTACTCTCTGTCAAATGATTTCTCCTCTTCAAAACCAGTATTTTGAGGTGTCTTTTGAGTGTTCTTGATAATGTCATTAGAGACACGATATAGGCAAGATGACAGTATGATTTTGCGACACTTGCAGCCAAAATGAGACACTTGCGACATTGGTAATGACGACACTAGGTCACCATCGTAATGAGTAATTTTGATGTGTAACACAAACCAAGTAGGATATCAAGAAGCAAATACCCAACCCAAGATGCAAGGACAATCAAATGAAAAGGATGATGAGAAAGGCACCGCCCAAAAATTCAACCAAAGAAAGGTTTCCTATCATTCCACAAACACTTAACATTAATAACAGAGACCCAAGAAGACTCAACAACCATAAAAAATTACCCATCAAACATCAAACCAAGATACCAAGAAAAAAAGGATGATGTACGCGACTGTTCAGGGGGAAAATGCATATATACACCTCTTGTAGAAGGAAAACACAAGTATGTACATGACTGCCAGGTAAAAATCCACGTATATGTGTTAAAACACATCCATGCTAAGGAAAAATCTAAGAAACTCAAACTCCGAATGAATAGAGGTTGTCAAGCAATCAGATGACAAGAAAATCAATATAAACAAGAGAAATCTAAGGAGAACAATACTCTAAACCCCGAAAACAAGATTCTTTCCCTAGTGGAGTCGCTAATTCTGTTACGAGGAAAATCTATCTATGGATAGGGGTAAACCACAACAGATAGAAATGACTGTAGAAATCAATTCTAATATCAGGTATGCTATATAAGAAAATATGCTAACAAGACAAGATAAATAGCCTACCTCTTCCATACGTTCAATGAAGTCCACCGTTGAGTACTTGACTCAATGCAATACACCTACAATGGGTCCTCAACAAGCAAGAAACAAAAGCATATGGTGATAATATATAAATTTAGCACATTCAATAGCATAATCCATCAACATTCATAAAAAATACGCCCATGGAATAACAATTCAAATATTTGCAAGATATTAATTGGATGAGAAAAGATTATTTCGATTAAAATGTAATCAATAGAAATTAATGAATTACAAAATTCTGTGTCAGCACGGTTTAGAAATGAGAAACTAAGTTCCTTCCAGGTGGGCCTCCACCACTTCAATCCTCCACCAAAGGAAAGCTCATATAAGAGATACAATGAGGTTCTCAATCATGTAGGGAAGAGCTTGGGGGTTGAACAATGTGTTCAGACTTAAAATGATAAAGGGATGAAGACTCGATATGAAGTGAAAAATTTCTCCATAGTAACTTTGCTCTCAAAGTTGAATTCTTCTCCTCTTTTCCATAGCTAAGATTTGGCCCATTTATAGCCTTCAAGTAGAATTGAAGGGTCAAGTTAGAACGTTTCCAATATATGGAAGGTCAAGGATCATGGATCTCATGATGTGACATGGAAACCTGACCTTATTTTTTAATTTTGGGCACAAAACCTGATGTACATGGGTTGTATTGGTGCAACCTGTGTATACACATGTTGTACAATAGGTAGGGCGCATATATGTGGAAAAATATTGTTTTTAGCTTTGGGATTTGCAAAAAGGGACTTCAAGTCTACATAGAGAAATGGAAAAAGGCCTTCTGAGAAAATTTGCATAGGGTGAGGCAAATCTTTCTATAACACTTACTATTATTAAATATTATAATATTGTAATCTCAACGAACACTTTTATCATCATCATTAATTTCTATCCAAGGACCATATTCACTCTCTCCTATTTATTTCATACCTTGACACTCTTTAACCTACATATGAGCTTTATGGTTGTCCCTGATGATGGGTGGAGTGTCCACTTGAAACGTTGGACGTTTCAAAACCAGGTACACAATTATTATCCAGAAAACATTCTTAAATGATATATATATATATACTTTGCAGTGATTCACTCGGTGATCATATTATTAGAACTTTGTGGTAATGTACATTTAAACTCTGCGGTGATTCACTCGATGATCATATTCAAAATTTGTGGTGGTTACATTTAAATTTTTCCGTGCTTCTAGGGTTATAGTCCTCAAAGGAATTCATGAGACAATTGTTGAGATTTGGGTACCTTGGAAAGTGGTCCCCATGTGCTTATGAGTCTCTAAGCACAAAGGGGAAGACTTTTACCCTCATACTTTACTTTATGATTCTAATTTCACTTT